>JAEQBH010000413.1:600000-863744 GCA_016808115.1 Tetrastigma voinierianum | reverse complement strand
GTCACTTTGCATCAACCCGATGAGATTTATAGGCTTAAGTGCAATTTGGCAAGTTGTGAGAGATCAAAATGTAAATTCAAGTTGAGTTTGCTTCCAAAAGAGGGAGAGCTACGGCCATGAGAGGAAAAAGAGAGAAGAAAAGAGAGAAAATATAAAGACGAAAGAGAAGGAAGGAAAAAAAAAACGTGTGAGGCAAGGTGGAGCAAGGTGGGATGTGATTTTCTTCTCCTTCAAGCTTTCCAAGTGAGATCCAAGTGGAATCAAGGAAGAGAAGCCAAGGAAAAACAAGAAAATAAGTAAGTTTCTATTGGTGGGAAAGTCGATTTTTATGTTTTCATGACTAATCTGCCCGATTTTCTTGAATGGATGTGAGATTAGTGGTATTTAAGATTGAATCATGATGATTTTGATATAAGTTGAGAAAGAAATGGATTAGGTTAGGGTTTGAAAAATAAAGTGAGTGATGGTTAGGGTTTGTTAGTGCATTTTGTATGACATGTTGAAATTGGTTAGGGATTAATTAGGGGAGTGGGGTATAAGGCATTAGATTGGAGTGATTAGAATGAAGAAAATGGAAGAACAAAATTGAATATGAAGCGGCCATATTTCGGCCAAGAAGAAATGAGAGGGTCAGAAGGTAGTTTGGTAATTTCCATGTGTTTTGGTCGATATTAACTACATAAATGCATTGAAATTAGTTAGCAAAGGATTTGAATTGAGGGTATTAAGGTCATTTTGTAAAGTAAAGGGTATTTTGGTCATTTCCTTGGTTATGTATTTTTAAGTGTGGTTAAATGGGATTAAAGTGAATGTGATGTGGTTGGGTGAAAATGAATGTGTATGGTGGATTAAAATGGAAGTTATGGTTAATGTTTAATTGTGGTTTTTCTTGAAAAATGTGAAAAAAGACCTCGGACGGGAAGCGAATTCGACGGAAGCGGCCCGGGATTGAGCGGTGAGCAATTGAGTGTAAGCGATGTTTTGAAAATTGAGTTGTAAAGTGATCGATTTTAATGTTAAAATGAAAAGTTTCATGTCCAATGCTTATATATATATATATATATATATATATATATATATATATATATATATATATTAATAAGAATGTAGTAAATGTTATATGTTATTAGTATATATATATGTTTATCTTGCCTAAATATATGTATTTATATTAAATTATATATGTATGCATATGTTAAGGCATTATGGAAGTTTAAAAGCGTAGTAAAGAATGCATATGTATAGTTCTTGCGTATATGTGTTTTAAATGATAAAGTAAAGGATTTATAAATGTATTTTTGAATAAAAGGTTTCGCGATGGTTACCTAACCTATATGGCCCCATTATGGCGATATCAGCTGAGGTACCTTAAGCGTGTAAGGATTTAGAGGGAAAAGTTGTAGGATGCTAACAAAGGGAGGGAAATAGATTTTTTACCGTAATATCCTTACACGTGATAAGGTGCTATGACTGGAACCCTATGCATGACGTGAGTTTTTACCAGAGCATAGTGGTTGTTTGGATTGAGGCGTAAGTGCAGTGATTATCAGCCCATTCGGTGTGTTTACCTTTGGGTTCCATTAGAAAGAAAGTTTAAGCATAAATTGGTTTTAATTGTATAAAGTATTTATTACTTTGATATATCTGAAATGTTGTCTAAATGAAAATGTATACTCAGCGAGCTCCTTTAAGCTCACTCTTTTAAGTATGTTTAAGTGGCCACCCAGGGACTGAGGCAGTGCGCGGTGAGTACCCTCTGCAGCAGTGGAGTCGAGCCATCGAGGAAGGCAGCGTTTGTATTTGCCATTATATAATATTTTGCTTATTGGATGTATGTTGAATATTTTGTCATGTATATGTATATATGTATATATTTTAAATCGATGGGCTTTGATCCTTAGTGGGCGAATGCGTGGCGGTCGAAACTAAGTCCGGCTCAAGCCCAATCCTTTTTATAAAAATGTGCATGGAATTGAAGAAGTTTTGAATGTTTTGATGATTGAAGTAAATAAATGTATGTGTATATATTTTGCTTGATTGAGTTGTGTGCTTAATTGGTTTGTGGACGAGGAGTCCTAAAATGGAAGTTGAGAATTGAAAGATTAGAAGTGTTTTTAAATGTTTTCGCAAGTTTTTGTAAATTTGGGAAAGTCCGAAAAACAGAGGAAACTCTGGCCGATTTTCTGAAAAATCTAAGTGTTTGAAAAAAATAATAATCAAAATTTACCACTTCACTTCCGCATTATTTTCTAAAGATATGTTAAGGATTGTAAAGGGGTTCGCTCCATGGATTTTAATTGATTGTTTTGAGGAAAAGTTTCTATATCCGTTGGAGTGCGGGAGTCCTCAGGTTTCATGAGAGTTAATCGGGTCGGGATCAGCCGACAAGTGGGTCGACCCGACTCGGGTAGTCCACCAGAAATCTAGAGTCCTTTGTGGTAGCAAATGAAAATAATGAGCTAATTCCCACTCGTGTCACCTCCAGTTGGAGGGTGTGCATAGATTATAGGAAGCTTAATGCGGGAACTAGGAAAAATAACTTTCCTCTACCATTTGTTCATCAAATGTTAGAGAGAGTTACAAGGCATGAATTTTATTGTTTTCTCGATGGATACTCATAGTACAATCAAATTGAGATAGCTTTAGAAGATCAAGAGAAAACCACATTCACCTGTCCTTTTGGTACATTTGCCTTTAGAAAAATGCCCTTCGGGTTATGTAACGCACCCGGAACCTTCCAACGGTGCATGATGGGGATTTTCAGTGATATGATAGAAATCATTTTGGAAATTTTCATGGATGATTTCTCAATTTTTGGTGACTCATATGAGGGATGATTGGAGAACCTATGTAAGGTTTTGGAGAGATGCCAAGAGAAGAACCTCATGTTAATTTGGGAAAAGTGTCACTTCATGGTGACACAAGGGATTGTCTTAGGTAACATAGTCTCCAAAAATGGAATCGAGGTGGATAAAGCCAAGGTCGAGTTGATCTCCAATTTACCTACTCCTAAGTGTGTTAGAGACATAAGGTTAGTCTTGGGACATGCTGGATTCTATAAGAGATTCATAAAAGATTTTAGTGCTATAGCTCGTCCCTTATGCAATTTGCTTGCCAAGGATGTTCCTTTCGCATGGTCACAGGCTTGTGAGGTTGCCTTTGATAAACTCAAAACTATGTTAGTGTCTCCTCCTATCATGCGATCTCCTAATTGGAACCTTCCATTTGAGATCATGTGTGACGCTAGTGATTATGCTATAGGGGTTGTTTTAGGACAAAGGGAAGATAAAAAGGCGTTTGTGATGTACTATGCCAACAAGACTCTAGATTCCGCTCAAGCAAACTACACAACCACTGAAAAAGAGTTTTTAGCCGTCGTCTTTACTTTAGAAAAGTTCAGGTCATACATTGTAGGATCTGTTATAACCATTTTCACAGATCACGCAGCGCTGAAGTATCTGCTCTCTAAGTAGGATACCAAGCCTTGGTTGACTAGGTGGATCCTACTGTGCCAAGAATTTAACCTGACTATTAAAGTTAAAAAGGGAGTGGAGAATGTGGTAGCTGACCATTTTTCTCGGTTAGTTATGGAATCCACGTCTCTCGGCCTACCCATAGGAGATAGTTTTCCTGATGAGCAACTTTTTGCCATTGTTCACTGCCCATGGTATGCGGACATTGTAAATTATCTGGTGACTGGTGAAATTCCACCCCAATGGACCTCTCAACAAAAGAGGAAATTTTTGGTGGACATTAAGAAATATTATTTTGATGATCCATATCTGTTTAAATATTGTCCAGACCAATTGATGAGAAGGTGTGTACCCAATGATGATCAAATTGGGATACTCACCTTTTGCCATTCAGAAGCTTGCGGAGGGCATTTCTCTGCAAGGAAAACAACAGATAAAATTTTGCAAACTAGTTTTTACTGGCCCACACTTTTTAAAGACTGCTTTGAATTTTGCAAAACTTTTGCTCGATGCCAACAATCAGGAGGAGTCACAAAAAGGAACATGATGCCTCTTACCCCGATTTTAATAATTGAGATCTTCGACTGTTGGGTTATAGACTTCGCGGGCCTTTTCCGCTTCTTGTGGGTACCTTTACATTTTGTTGTCACGTTGACTATGTGAAGTGGGTTGAGGCTATTCCAATGACCAATGACCCGCAAAGTTGTTTTAAAATTTATAAAGGAACACATTTTCGTTTTGGAGTACCTCGTGCATTACATTAGGGATGGTGGCCTCCATTTTTTGTAATCGTTCTTTTGAGAATTTGTTGAAAAAGTATGGAGTCACCCTGAAGTTTCAACGGCATACCACCTGAGCCCGATGGTCAAGGCAGATTATGAATTAACAGCGGTTGCCCAATCGCGAATTGGTAAAACCGACTTACCGATGCTCTTGCCCAAACCTCGTGCGATTTTAAAAGTATTCTTGGTATGTATCCCTATAGGCTTGTTTATGGCAAGGCTTGTCATATGCCGGTCGAAATGGAGCACAGGGCATATTAGGCTATTAAAACATTTAATTTTAATTTGGATAAAGCAGGTAAACAGCGACTGTTGTAGATGAACAAGCTTGAAGAATTGAGGTGGGAGTCGTATGAGAGCTCCCCAGATTTACAAAGAGAGGCTCAAGCCTTTCTTTGATAAGACCATTGCGTGGAAAAGTTTTGAACCAACCAAAAGGTACTGTTGTACAACCCTCGGTTGCACATGTTTCCAGGCAAACTCCACTCTCGGTGGATTGGCAGATACCATTGTCAGTAGTTTACCCATATGGTGCAGTGGATTGAAAATCCAGAAAATGGGAAATCCTGTAAAGTCAATGGCCAACGCCTCAAGCCATTTCTTGAGCACTTTCACCTTCAGGAGAGCAGTGAGGACCTGGTAGATTTGCTCTACCAGGATACTCCTTCAGAGTAAAGTCTATCCACCCTTGTTGTATATAATTTTTGTTTTCTTTCTTGCATTTCTTTTTGCTTTCTTTATTTCAATTTCTTTTCACACACACACACACACACACACACACACACACACACACACACACACACACACACACATATATATATATATATATATATATATATATATATAAGCCATTCACTGCCCTCGTTATCTCTCGGCCGCCTCACTTACATTTGTGAGAGTACCACTATATGCGTGAGGACAATGCCTTGTTTTATGGTAGGGGTGGGCATACATTGGTTGGACTCAACTATGCGCATGTTACATGTTCAGTGTATGGCAAAAATTTTCTATTTGTGGCTCTTTTGGGTATAGTACTTTACATGTAATGTATGTAGCCGCATGACTTTATACACATTCCATGTCATCTCAATGCATTTACACAATAACAAGCATGCACAAAATTTCTATGTTCATATTGTGGACCTTATTACCCCGAATTCTGTTCTAATTCCCTACACAAACCATGAACCCTCTGATCAAACTTTTGTTTTGCCTGCTAGTACTACCCCCTGTGCATTATTTTGGCATGCCATGTTAACTACATGCATCATATAATCTGAGGAACATCATGCATAACTGGAAAATGATTGGAGGCCATTACTTATGTGTTACACTTTGTGGAATCATGTTAACTTAACCCTTGCACCTATTTTGAGCCTTGAGTTGCCAATTTGGTTGAACCTAGGAACCACGATCCTGAGAAATACAGTGGACCCATGGTAAGTGTGAAGGTGTCGAAGAAGAAAGCTCTGATTGTTGCTCGTAAACACAGTGAGTTTTGGGCGGCCTCTGAGCGAGGGAGAGAAATGAGTATCGTGATGAAATCCCAGGGATGGAAAGCATTCAAAAGGATATATTTATATATAAGCACCTCTTGTCCCAACTTAAAAATAAATAAAAATAATAATATATATATATATATATATATATATATATATATATATATATATATATATATATATATATATATATATATATATATATATATATATATATATATATATATATATATATATATATATATATATATATATTAGGACAAGCGATGCAGAGTACATCTGTAACGGCTATCGGTACCGTTCTAACCGATCTGGAGTACCACTTCTCTGAGGGCGTGGAAGCGATCGATCACCGGTACCACAGCTAAGCGATTACCCGATGCGCCGGCGGATTTTGGGCAAGTGGGGCTTTAACCTTTTTTTCACCACTTTTCATTCCCTGCTCCCTATACAAATAGACAAACCTAGCCCTTTTGTCCTCTCACCTGGCGAATCGGAGTTTGCACGTTCACCTTGATGGTTCGTTGTTCTGATTCGGACTCTTCCTGGTTCCATGATACAAATGTGGTAAGTGCCTTGAGTTTCTTTGGGAGCGCTTTCAATACGTGATACTTCATTATTATATATGGATTTGCTTGGTTGGTTTTGGTTGGTGGTGTTATTTTCTTGGTGGCTTAGGGTTTCTTCGGCTGAGGGTATGGAGAGAAAGTTTTTATCTGATCTGCACAGGGCCAGCCCAATACTTATAGAGACAGGATTTTGGGATATTGTTTTTTTTGTTTGGGCCATATTTTCCGTATTTGCGATTCTTGCCATATATATGGCAAGATCTAAAGGCTGGAAGGAAAAAGCGCTAGTTCCTCTTATAGAGTGGAGAACAGCGAAGAAAATCCCAACACCTCCGTTGATAAAGAAAGGAAAAGGAAAGTGAAGAGATTCATCTTACGAGAGAGTGAGGGAGGTATCGGTGATGATGAGAAGTGTCGAGGCAGCATGTATTTCTTGAGGCTTGATTGAGCAGGAAAATTAATTTGTCTGATCGTGAAGTGGGGATTTCATTGCGAGAGGGGTGTGAAGGTGGACACATTTTTGTTCACCCATCCTATCAGGGCCATTATTCAAAAGCATAATTTGTAGTTTGTGTGTGCGAGAGTAAGGTATCTACCACGCGGTTGAGGTTTCGCTAATTTGAGAAAATCAGCGGGTAGATACCTTACTAGAGACTACTGTGATGGGTAAGCAGTTAAAGATCACCCCTGATTTGATAGCTCACACTTTACAGTATGTCGCCTTAACGGATCGGCCTTACCCACATGGGGCCATTGCGATTTGACGCCCATTTGTTCGCAGGGCTAGTATTTTCGTCATGTTGCCATGAGTTGTTTACGCGAATTTATTCCCGAGGAAGCTCGAAGCGAATATGCGTTGATGAATAAGATTATTCATGATAAAGTCGGGCGAAAGTGCTTGAAATTTTCGAGCAAAGAAGAAGCTTCGGTTTTTATGAGGTGATGGCCAAGGGAAGCTTATTGACTATGCGCTTTGTCGCCAGCATGGTGCGTCATGAGGACTTTCTGAGTCCACACGGCGAAAATAGGCATATTCCATTCCCATCTCTATTGAATCTTGTGGAAGCCACGGGGATGAAGTGGTTAAGGGTGAAAGAAATTCTTTAGAAGGCTGGTAGATTACAAAGCTAAACGGAGGCCGAGGCTGGCTTTGCATCTGAGACCCCAACCTTCACATCCTCCGGTGGTTATTCCCGGGGCCTCTTCGTCTCTGGCCTTTGCGTCATAGGCACATCCCCTCACAAGAATGGGCGTCGGATCAAGGGTGGTTCAAATGCATTTTTGGGGAAGTAAACGGCTTGACCACGAGGCTCTCCAGGCGCCGAAAGTCATATTTATCGAGGAGAGCATGCATTGGGAGATGCCCCTCCTCCTGACTTGGAGGGAGATTCGGAGGAGCTAGGCAGATACGTTGATGAGACGCGTTTTCTTTGTGGGCAGCGGGAGGACGTCGGTAGTAGCATAGTAGGCTAGATTAGGGTGGTGTTGGTAATTAGGTAGAGACCTCAGCCACGTCATGCCAACACCCATTTTGTTCATATTGCCCTATGTGTGTAGCCTATGGTCATTACAAACCTTTAAGACCTTTTTGATTTCAGTTGTGTTAGTTGTTCCTCTTGACTTTTATGCAAAGTAGTCATGGTTATGTTAAACTGTTACCTCTATAATATCGTTCATTTCAGTTTAGTGCTTGCATTGCAGCTTTTCTTTTCTCAACTCCATGGTCCTTTATATGAATAACTTCGTTTTGTGATAGTTTGTTGTTATGTTCATTGCTTGAGGCTTGTGGTTTGGACAGTGGAGTCGGGCGGGTGGACCTTTATGTCGGGTTGAAGTACTTTGTTTTAGTGCCTTTGAGAAACTTGAAAACCGCACTACGCGCATTTGTTGGA
Organism: Tetrastigma voinierianum; assembly: GCA_016808115.1. Lineage (NCBI taxonomy): Eukaryota > Viridiplantae > Streptophyta > Magnoliopsida > Vitales > Vitaceae > Tetrastigma > Tetrastigma voinierianum. The sequence goes on along the minus strand of JAEQBH010000413.1, from coordinate 855,529 downwards.
AATCATAACCAGTGGGTCTCACTAGTTTAAATCTTATTTAGGGATTATGGTGTTGAATTAAATTGTGTTGAATACGAAAACGACGATTATATCGAATTTAGCACCTTCGGTCATACTTTGCTCACATTTTGTATAAGAATAGGTACATTTAATTGTTTCGTGTTTACGGACTTATGCGGGGTTTTCAGGTTCATACATAATTGTTATAAGGGTTGTTATCCGGAAAGCGAATATGGATCATTGAGGATGATGGCGATGCTTATGGTGAAGTTTGAGTGCGGCGTCTTGGGAAACAAGTGCGGGCGGTGAATGCAGGGTACGCTCAGCGATGCCGATGCACCGGTGCGGAATTAAGCGGTGGCCAAGCGGCACCGGTGCGCTCTAACGTCTGGTACCCCCGTGTGAGAAAGCACCAATAGCGAATGATGCAGGTACTACACTAAGTGCAGAGTACCCGTATCTTAATATTTGCGGAATTGAAGCGGGAATCGATTCTAATAATAATGCAAAGTGCGATCTTCCTTAAAACATCAACTCGAGATCACAATGGAAAAGGGTATAAAAGCCAAAGGAAAGGTGGAGAAAGGGACTTTGGATTTCTAGGGTTTTGGTTTTTGCAGAAGTGATTCTTCTCTTGTTTTGCTAGGGTTTAGAGTAGGGTTGAAGACTTCACCTTTACTGCGGATTTTTGGATTTCAAGTTCATGTAACCTTCCGGTTATAGATACAACTTCGTTGTCTCCTTCGGTATTTCATATTTTTGATTCTTTGGTTTTGCAATTGAAGTTTGACGTTCTCAAGTTCCTTTTATGTATAATTTCTCATTAAATATGATTTGCTTTATAATTTCAATGAAGTTCTAAACTTTTATGCTGGGGTTCTAACGGTGGAAACTCACCCTGATCAAGGTAATAACCCTCAATTCCTCTTTTATACTTCAATGGGATTGTGTGATGTTAAGCAATTGTAGAAAAACTTTATAAAACCTTAGTTGGGCATCCTCTTGACAGCGTGTGAGCGAGAGATCCTCGGTACGTTGTACTTGATACAAATGCAAGCTAAGAGTCTGAATTAATTGATGAACAAGTGTTTAACATCCCTCGATCATTTTTTCATTCTAAAAGAGCATTTAAAGAAAAATCTTCCGTCGAAGACCATTCATCAATGGCTCTTAGATGAGATTATAAACTAAGAGGCGGGAATTACTTGATCAATAGCGAGTGGAAACTTGAGAACCCCATCAATCATCTTCTTATTTTAAAATAATCTATTTAATTAATTACTCAATCAACCAACCACAACCCCATAATTTCCTTTTCAAATACGCATATGTTGGAGAATAGCTCCTATGGATCACCTAGAAGACCACTCCCTGTGGAGATAACCTGTAGACTCCCACATTATTACAATACTAGACGACCTTAATTCCTACGCTTGGGAATAAATTCAGCATACGAATAAGACGAAGCAGCTATATTTTTCGGCTTTACAAAAAGAAACTAACAGCTTCACAACTAAAACAAACAACTACACAAACATAAACTAAACAGCAAGTCATTAATCTTCACAAAAAAAACTTTCTCAAAATAGCAACAAAACATAAATGTAAAAGCCACAACAAAACGTAAATGTAAAAGTCACTTCCTTTGCTAACTCTCCCCCCAACCAAATATCTCATTGTCCTTAATGGGGCTCGGATTGGAAAGTTAGTGAAGGAAGTGCTACCTCCTCAATGGTGAAGCGGTTGGTGGTATGTCATCCTGCATGGGCAAGGTGAGGAGGCTGTGATGAAGGTGGAGAGAATCACATTGTATCACTAACAACATTGAAGAGCAGGCGGAATCTTGATGGAGAGATAGGAGGCAGGCCTAGGTGACTATGCATCTGCACGAGGAAGGCATGGTTCTGTGCAAGCAATGAGGTGGTCTGAGCGACGACGACCTCTTTGCGTGTCATCCTCGACTAAGATTTGTATGGGCGTAGCGATCTTGGCGTGGTGAGAAGGTCTGGTTCATCCATAATAGTGAGTCCAGTGGATGAGCTTGTTCTGCGATGGTGGTGATGTACTAGGTCCATCCCGAAGGAGGTGAAGTCGCAGGTCACGGGGATGCCGGCGATGTGGGAGTGTGGCGTGTGTTCTTTGGAGGCATTGGTGAATTGCAATCTGTGACTCCCTTTGTATCCTCTACGGATGGTCAGAAATTTGCTATGTCCTCAGCTACGTCATGAGGTGGGAGGTGCTGAGCCGCGGGGCGGAGACCGACCACTGTCGATGAAATGCGATCCCTCAGCGATCACCGGGAGGCACTCCCGATGCGGGCTCTTGAGGGAAGAGCCCCGAATCTCTAACACAGCATAGTAGCCTCGAGAATATGAGGGGTGTGGACTCAGCTCGGATCAGGTTTCTGCGGTGGACCTTGTCCTCAAAGTTGAACAAGGATGCCATGAAGAGTTCAGCAGGGCTGAACCAATAACCCTCATAAATGTGGTATAGAGCCTCCAGAATAGGTCCTCTTCGCTGCACATTATGCTGGAGTGGGAAGATGTTGGACTGCAATATGATTAGTGCTCAAAAAGTGCTATTTTAAACCATGTTTAATTAAGGTTTTGAGAACTTTTTGTGTACTAATCGGCGTAATTGACCATATTTGCACATTAAGGTCCCTGTTATTCCACTGATCGCATTTTGTGGCTAATTTTGTAGTTTTTGCAAGATAATCAGGCCAAAATTATCAAGTCAATTCAAACACGAAGAACCCGAGTTGAACTCATCGTTGCATATCAGATCCCATAAGGAAAGAAGAGCAAAAAGTGAAGAAAAATGGAGCACTGCAAAATTGCATCCTGCTGGAACTGTTCACCAATTTTGCTACTATATCTTCCTGCTGCCCGTTTTTGCTTTTTGTCTCTTTTGGTTTTTTTCCTTTTTTCCCCCATTGTAATAGGTTTTTCAATGTAATTTTTGTAATTTTGTAAAGGGGATTTGACTACAAAATCCCCAAGACCAGACACTGTTAGGGCATTGCTTAATTAATAAAGTTTTTTTTTTTTAGGAGAAGCTTTCAGCTCTCTCGCGTTTTTCATTTTCTGCTTCACTTTCCCTCATTTTCTTAGCATTTTCTGGGCAGCCAAACACCCTCCAAGGATGACAACTCGGAGGATGAGTGGCTAAAACCCCTTTTTCCTTGAAGACGAAGGCTAGTGGGTGTGTTGGATCCACGAGGCGGGATGGGGATTTGTTTTCACGCAGATCGCGATTAGTGCCAAAGTGCTAATACAGACCACATTTAAGATAGGTTCTAAGTACTTTTTGTGTACTAATCATATTAATTAATCCAATTGACACGTGTAGGTCCCTTTGGTACTAATAATTGTATTTCGAGGCTATTTGTAGTAGTTTTTGCAGGTTTCAGAACCTATTCTATCATATCAAGCTAAGCATATCGAAGTTGAGCTCATTTACATCAGAGTTCATTGTAGTTTATCTTTGATTATCAAGGCTGGGAATGAAGAGAAGTGGAAACGAGACAGCAGAACACCAACATGACAATTTCCCTATTATAGCAAAATTTCGCACACAATAAGCGAAATTTTGCTATTATAAGCGAAAATTTCACTAAATAACAAAATTTTTCGCTATGTATAGCAATTTCTCTACATAGAGAGAATTTTAAGCTAGTGTGAAGAAATTACTTCACATAATAATTATGTGCCTTAAAATTTATTTGCATAGACAAAAATTTCACATTAGCGAAACCATGCTCCACCATTTTTGTGTACAAACGACCACAGTTTTGGTTAATTTCAATTCTACCCTCCTTGTAATTATACTATTTAGGATGGGTGGGTATTTTACCTGTTGTAAGGCTATATATTCATTTATGACATTTGTAGAACTTTAATTTGAAGCATTCTCTGTCACGAATTTTGTTTTTTAAGCCCCTTCCGTTCTCTCTTCTCTCTCCTCTTTCTCTCAAGCAGGCCAAACACCGCTGAGGGCGACAACTCAAAGGATGTTTGGCCTAAAGCCTCTAAACCTTAAAGAAGAGGGTTGCTGGAAACTAAGGAAGTAAGGTTTGCATTTGTTCCCTGTTTTCACGCAGCAAGTCTTGACATTTTGGTTCCCAAATTTGCAACTCTAGGTTTAAAGCTCTTTGATGTACTTTCTTTGGCTAATACTTGGCAAACTTTTAGGGTTCAGTGTATTCTTAGCTTTAGATACACTAATATCCATTAGTTACTATTTACAAGCCACTGGAGGTAGGTTAAGGGGTTCTATTTTCACTTTAGATGCATCCTCATTGATCAATACTTGGTAATCTTTTAGGGTTTAGTGGATCCTTATTATTAGATCCATTGAGATTCATTAGTTGCCTTTTACGAATAGGATGGGTCAAGGTGATAGATTTTCACTTTAGGAACCATAAATGCTAAATAAATGCTTTCTATCAAAAGGAAAATTATTAGGGTTTAGTTTTTAAAGTTAAATGAAGATGGAGTTCGAATTGACTATAGGTCATCCTCCCCGACACGAAGCCCGATGAACCGGGGACCTCTTTGTAACCCTAACGGCCCAACACTTCAAGTTTCTTTTTACACTTTATTTTTAGTTTATTTCGTTTTATTTTCAATTTCCACAACATCAACTCCACACCCTTTTTACACCAAATCCTAAAATCCAAAACAAATTCACCATTTTGAGTCTACTGTAAATCATTTGGTACGAAGAAAACTCATCCATGTGTTCGATCCTAGAGCCGCTGTACTGCAGTAGTTACGCTACGACAGTAGTAGTAATTTAGGTTATAAATTTTGTGGATTCATAACACCTACTGTGGCACGAATGAAATGGCGTCATTGTCGGGGACGGTGGCTAAGTGAAAATGATGACCTGTTGAACACTTTTGATCCTCATCACAAGTTCTGGTGAATTTTCTTGTATATATATCTTTTTAGTGTTTTCAGTGTGATTAATTTTGTTTCATTTTAATTTTTTTTTAGCTAACTCTACCCCTTTTTGGTAGAGTTGTTTTTTCACTTGTTTGGTGTTTGCTTTGTTCACTGTTACGGGGTTCGTGTTCCGAGTGGGATAGAGTTTCTTAATCAAGGTTGAATTTGCGCCCAATAGAAGAGGGACAGTACAGTCAGCATGTGGCAGGAGGTAACCCTAGTGCATATATGTCCAGGAGGGATTACAGAAACCAGCCATGGCAAAGTCAGCAACCCGTGGAGAGGAATCCAAATGAATGTAGGTCCATGATGAACTATAGAAACCAATGGATGAGTTCACCATATGGTAGTGCCTAGCATAGTTGGGGAATCACACAAATTTCTCATGGGGCCCAAGACCTCCCGGTATACCTCCACGAACCTCCATATTATGCTTTTAACTCCTCGGTCACCTCGACCACCCTGATCCAATCCATCCGACTTGAACAAGCCATTTTGGACCTTACCTAGATAGTGGATGACTTGTGGCAGAGAAGAAGGGGATTAATGCCCACTCGAATCAAAGAATTGTCACTATGGAAGACAATTTGAACAAGAAATTAGATGGGCTGAAAAATGACTTTGAGCATAAATGGGACAACTGAGACTCCATTAGAAAACCTCATGTCCAGTAAACTAATGTCACGGAGGAAGAGTGCCAAAGTGACACACCATGGTAAAGGGGCTTGAGTGTCGATAAGCGATACCTGATGGCTCGTAGAGGGATTTTATTAGTTAATAAAAGGGTTTTGAATCCTCATATATGTGTGCTATTGTTTTTCCAAGGGAGAAGAAAGAAGAAATCCTTCCCTTTATAACTAAGGAGGGCAGTGGAAGAGCCCAAAAAGCATGTTCTCAAACCATTTCCCACATAATTGAACCATTTACGATGCCGGGCCACTTACAACCTTGCGGTAGCACTTTATCTTGAACCATTGCATATCACAGCATACACCTTAACACAATTTACACGTGAGGCGGTAAGCGAGACGGCCATACACCTTTGCTGTACACAAAATTTTAGGAAGTTGAAGTGGCCCTGGTCCAACCTTTGCCACTACATTAAAGACATCGGCAGCTACTTATACTGTATGGCACATTGGATGGCTCAAAAAGCTGGTTCAGGTTTGGAACACCTGGACCTCAGCAATTCTACCAGCTCTACCAGTTCCTCTAGCACCACCGGACAAAACCTGAGCAATTGGTTTGAGTGAACAAAGTTCACTATTTTTTGTGTTGTTTTAATTTTATCAACTGCCTACTTGTCTTGTATGGGACTGTTTTGTTAGTATGTATTAGCCAATAGTAGGCAGTGGTTTATTATGTTTATCTATGTATTGTGCTCAGCTATTATAAGCTTGTACTAGCCTTTTTCGTTATATTAAAAGCTTTATATAGCAGTATTTGCATTCTCTATTTTTGTACCCACATTTTTTTTTATTATTTATTTAAATTAATTTTTGTATATGCATAATGTTTAGCCTTGCAATTTGTTGAGCTTAAGCCTTTCCTAATGGTGTCGGCGTTAGAAAGGTCCTATGCCAAGTTGAGTGGATGACTAGTGGGAATCTTGTTGTGTTTTAACTGTCTCTTAGCCTTTAGCTAACCACACACCCAAGTACGTTAGGTCTCGATGATAGGCTAGAAACAAACCCCTCTTACGATGCAAATCCTTTCCTAGTGTCGTTTACTCCCTTGAATAGGTTATGGACCCCATGCATAAAGGCCAATGTGTCTTAAAAATAAAAAGAAGAAAAGAAAAGAAAAAGAAATGAAAAGAATAGAATCGCATTGCTTTGCCTTGAAACCCGAGCACGGTCTGAGAGGTTTATGGCGAAAGCCTTTAAAGCCTGGTGCCCTAAGACAAAACTGGTTGGGAGCCACCGACTTAGTGTTCGTTACACGGGTGGATGGGCGGAGTTTAACGAGTTGTGGGTGCTGGAGGCTCGAAATCATTCGAATTCCGAGGTGAAACCTATAGAGTTTGTGGTCGAAAGATCCTCTTGACTTGATGCCCTAAACCTTCACTGGTTGGGAGTCGTCGGTTAATCCCCGTTACACAGACTTTGGTGAAGTTGAACCCTCAACATTGCACCCTACACCGCAAAAAGAATTGTGTAATAAGGGGCAAGTCCTGATCTATTTAGGTTGGTTAACATACAAGGTTATGGCATTAGCTAGGTTGGGGTGGGGAGGGGGGAGAGCGTACAGTTTCTTAGTTTATGATAGAGACCTGATCAAACAAACCCGTAGCTTTTTAGAAAGAGCTTTGGATTTCATACCTCAAGGAGGAGCTTGTTGGTCAGTCAACGCGGTATAGTTTTCATTCTTTCGAGATGGTTTTTAGCTTAGGTTTTCGTGATTCTCATCGCAGGCTTTGCATTACTTGTACAAACCTTTTTAACCTCCCATGTTTTTTTTATCTACTTGTTGATTATTTCTGGCATTGCTACGGGACTAGCAATGTGTCGGTTGGGGGGTGTGATTAGTACCTAAAAAGTGCTATTTTGAACCCTATTTAAGATAGGTTCTTAGTACTTTTTGTGTATTAATCATATTAATTAAGCCGATTGACACGTGTAGGTCCCTTTGGTACTAATGATTGTATTTCGAAGTACATTTGTGGTAGTGCTACGGGTTTGAACATATTCTATCATATCAAGCTAAGCATAACGAAGTTGATCTAATTTACATTGAGTTCGTATGATTTATCTTCGATTGCATCAACCTTGGAATGAAGAAGTGGAAGCAGGAGCAAGTAGGAGCAAGCAGGAGCAACAGGGGCAATTTCTCTATTATAGCGAAATTTCGCTACAATAGTGAAATTTTTGCTATGTATAGCAATTTCGGTACATAGAGAATTTTCTCTAGTGTAGCGAAATTTCGCTACATAGCGAAAATTTCACTGTGTGAACCATACGCACTCCTTTGTTTTTGTGTACAAACGACCCCGTTTTGGTTAATTTCAATTCTACTCTCACTGTAATTATACTATTTATGATACATTGGTATTTTCACCTATTTGTAAGGCTATATAAGCCATTTTATGAACATTTTGTAACCGAACTTTAATTTGAAGCATTCTCGATGCGAGATTTTGTTTTTGGCACTTCCACGTTCTCTGTCTCTCCTCTTTCTCTCACTTACTAGGCAACCAAACACACCCTTTGAGGATGACAAATCAAAGGATATTTGGCTAAAGCCTCTAAACCTTGAAGAAGAGGGTTGCTGGGCTTGGGAAGTAAGGTTTGCATTTTGTTCCCCTGTTTTTCACTTGCGACGAGGTTTGACATTTTGTTCCCATATTTGCAACTCTGGGTTTAAGCTCTTTGATGTACTTTCTTTGGCCAATACTTGGCAAGTTTTCAGGGATCGGTGTATTCTTAGCTTTAGATACAACGTATCCATTAGTTAACTATTCTGAGCCACTAGAGGTAGGTTAAGGGGTTATATTTTGACTTTAGATGCATCCTCATTGATCAATACTTGGTATTCTTTTAGGGTTCGGTGGATGCTTATTATTAGATCACTTGAGATTCATTAGTTACCTTTAGAATCATTGTAGGATGGGTCAAGGTGATAGATTTTAACTGTAGGAACCATAAATTCTAAATAAATGCTTTCTATCAAAAGGAAAATTAATAGGGTTTAGTTTTTAAAGTTAAATGAAGATCTGGTTCGGGAATTGACTATAGATCATCCTCCCCAACGTGAGGAAATGAACCCAAGGACCTCTTTGTAACTCTATCAACCCAACCTAGCAGCCCAACACTTCAAGGATTTCTTTTGACACTTTATTTTAGTTTATTTTGTTTTATTTTCAATTTCCACAACATCAACTCCACACACTTTTTACACCAAACCCTAAAATCCAAAACAAATTCACCATTTTGAGCCTACTGTAAATCATTTGGTGCAGAAGAAAACCCATCCATGTGTTCCAATCCTAGAGCGCTATCTTTGCGATGAATTCACGCTATTACGATGGGAGTAATTTAGGTTAGAAATTTTGTTGATTCATAACACTCTTGTACGAATCGGTACTCCTTCATGATCACTTTGTTCTCCTGTTTAACTTTAGGTTTTCATCTCTTTTGAGTCTCCTTGAATGGTTATTACTTGGTAATCTTTTAGGCTCATTGGATGCTTAATGTTAGATCCATTGATGTTTGTTAGTTATCATTTATGATCCATTGTGAGGTGAGTCAAGGTAATTTGCGTTCTATTGGCCCGAGCAACGTGGCGGTGGATGTCGTTTTCAAGGATAATTATTAGGGTTAGGTTTATAGCTAAATGAAGATCCGGTTCGGGAGATGACCTGTAGTTCATCCTCCCCAACGTGAAAGGACCACTGGAAACCCTCGGTTGCCACTAGGAATCGACAAATTATTTAACACTTCAAGGGGTTCTATTTTACTTTTTATTATTTTATTTTCAGCTTGCAAACAACCAACCCTGACTGTTTTCATCAAACCTTAAAATCTAAACTGAAATTCACCATTTTTGATTCACTTGCAAATCAGACTGAGAAAACCATACATGTTGACCACAGAAGCCAAGCTATCTTCTGATAGCTTTCTTGTAGCCAGTAGGAACCCTAGGATACAAATTTTGTTGATTTATGATCACCCTATTATGGCACGGATCACAGTATATGGTCGATAAGGAGCATACTCGGGGGAAGCTGTCTCCGGAAAAGTATAGACCCCGCTGTTACGTCTCTGGATAATATGCGAACCATCTCCCTAGGCAAGGGGCGGGGCCATAGCATGTACACAACCGAGTTGACTAGGACAGTAGGGAGCAATGGAATGCGGCTTCAATATCGGCGGCCCGAAGTGTCCCCTCGTGGCCATCAATCGAGAAATGGATAACAGTAGGATGAGGTACCCTCCTGGATGTCATGGTATGGTAGAACTCAATGACCACCTAGGGGCAGAAGAACCGGCGCGGGGTCATAAAAGGCTCCAGGAAGTACCGCTGCATAAGTCTCATATAATCTTTGAGCTCGAGATTGGCAGCAAAGGCTGGAAAATCATAATATGTCTCGAAGTGCACTTCCCTAGTACTGCAATCTGAATTGCCTAAAATAGGGGCGTCGGATAATAGAAGCAGGGGACAGATCCGGGGGTAGGTCATCAGTTGGACCCTAAATAGGTGGGGAATGGGGCTCCTATGGCCTTGAACTAGATGACTCGCCTGGGTCCGAAGTTCGGGCCCTCCAGGATGGTCGCGGATGAGCAGGAGATGGCGGAGTAGGCCCAACTCGCGTATCATGCTGTGTGAGGTGCGGGAGCGAGTGGAGCAGTGCGTGGATGGGCTGCGACAAGGGCTGCAGTGGGAGGTGCTTTGCCCTAATGTAAGGGGTGGAAGGGCGCACCCAAGGCCTAAAATTGTGCCCTCCACGGGTCCTGGCCATGCTTAGATTAGGGAAAAGATGGAGAGGGTGGAGGATTTCTACTACACCTGCAAAACAAAATATGAGAATGTGCATAAGAGAATGAGAAAATGCAATCATAACTAAACTACAAATAAAACTTGGAATAAAACAAATAAATTTCATGAAACTAAAAAAAAAAAATGGAGTGGCATTTCAATCTCAATGGAGACCAAGCCAACCCAAAGTATCCTATTGAATTTATGGAGGGTCAAGGAGGGGGATCTCCTCCTTGTCTGCTGCGAACTGTGTTGCATACGAATTTAACCTCTTCCCATTGACCTTTAATATTTTGTTGTCCTTGGAATTGAGCAGGTCCACTGAGCCATTAGGATGAACTTGGTGGATGATGAATGGACCAGTCCATCTTGACTTGAGCTTGCCCGAAAATAGGTGGAGCTTGGAGTCGTAAAGCAGCACTTAGTCTCCTTATTTGAATTTTTTGTGGGCTATCAGTTGATCATGTCACTTCTTTAATTTGTCTTTTGCAATCTTTGAGTTGAGGTAGGCATTATTTCTCAACTCTTATAGCTCATTGATATCAAGGAGCCTTTTAAAGCCAACTCTTCCCATATCCAGGTTCAGCTTTTTGACTGCCCACCATGCCTTATACTCAATTTCCATAGGCGGTGTATACCATAAACTAGGTGATAAGGGGACATGCCGGGATGGTCTTATATGTTGTTACGTATGCCCACAAGGAATCCGGCTTGAGGGCCAGTCCTTTCTGTTGAGCTCACCACTTTCATCAATATTGTTTGATTCCACGTGGTGAGCTCGGCTTGTTCTTGTTTTGAGGATGAATGAGAATTTGGCCACTTTGTGTTTTACACCATACTTAGCTAGGAGGTTCTCAAAGGTTTGTTACGAAATGTGAACCTCCATCACCGGAGATATGGCCTTGGGGACCCAAATCCGGAGAAGATGTTCTCCTTCGAGAATTCCAACACCACCACAGTGGTCTGGCACATTCTGCGAGGCCATTGCCAAATCCATTCGACACATAGTCGACTCCCATCAAAATGTAGACGTATCCAAACGATGAAGGGAATGGTCCTATAAAGTCGATGCCCCAAACGTCAAACAAATCAACTACCAAGATCGGGTTCAGAGGCATCATGTGATGACGAGAAATTTTCCCTAATCTTTGGCATTTATCGCACTCCCTGCATATGGTATGGGCATCCTTGAAAAGAGAAGGCCAATGAAACCCAGATTGTAGCACCTTCATGGAAGTTTTATGGGAAGCAAAATGGCCTCCACATGCATTCTCATGACAATGGCTAAGTATCCCTTGTTGTTCTTCCTCAAGCACACATCTTCTAATTATCTTATCAGCACAATATTTGCTCTTCCCAATAGTAGGAGTTAATTTTTGTGAAGAAAAACTTCCTATATTGTGCCTTCCAGTCTGCTGGTAACTCTCCCGTTGCCAAGAAATTGGCAATGTGAGCATACCATGAGGCATTTTCCACTAGCAAAAAAGACTCCTCAAGAAACTCATCATTAATTGGAGGGTTGTGGATGTTGTGTGCTATGGTTAGTCGCAAGAGATGATCCGCAGCAACATTCTCTACCCCCTTTTTATCCTCGATCTGTAGGTTGAATTCTTGAAGGAGAAGACCTAATAAGTCTAGCCTTGGCATTTTGCTTGGTGAGAAAGGTACTTGAGGCTGATAGTGCGGGAAGAATCGATGTCGAATACACCAGAGTATGCACAAAATTTTTCAAAGGCATAAACCACTGGCAGTAACTCTTTCTCTGTGGTGGTGTAATTCCTCTGTGCCTCGTTCAACGTTTTGATTGCATAGTAAACAACATAAGGTTTTCCTTCTTCTCTCTGCCCGAGAACTGCTCCATTGGTGAGGCCGCTTGCATCTTTGCAACCTCGAAGGTAGCTTCAGTTAGGGGCTCTCACTTATTGGTGCGATGGTAATAGGCCTTGACTCCTCAGCTCTCACGGAAATCTTCATCCCACACAAATTTGGCATCCTTCTCTAGTAGCTTCTAAAGAGGCTTGGAAATTTTTGAAAAATCAGCCACATAGACCTCTGTAAAAGCCTGCATGCCCCTAGAGAAATTGCCTCCTGATCTTCACATTCGGTAGGAGAGAGAGCGAGTTCAGAAATGGAGTTCAATTTTTGCCTTGTCAACACCTCAATTCCTTTGTTGGAAATAATATGTCAGCTAATTCCTGGTTGACCATAAAATGGCATTTCCCAGTCGACACCAAGTTCTTATCAATACATCTATGTAGGACTATTTCCAAGTTGATCAAGCATTCTTCGAAGCTCCCTCCATAAACTGTAATATCATCCATGTAGACTTCCATAATGCGCTCCACCAAATCACTTCCATAATGCCTCACAGTCTTCACATTCGTGGGAGAAGGCAGTTTAGAAATCAGTTCAATTTTTGCCTTGTCAACCTCAATTCCTTTGTTGGAAATAATATGTCGCAGCACAATTCCCTAGTTGACCATAAAATGGCATTTTTCCAAATTCAGCACCAAGTTCTTATCAATACATCTATGTAGGACTATTTCCAAGTTGATCAAGCATTCTTCGAAGCTCCCTCCATAAACTGTAATATCATCCATGTAGACTTCCATAATGCGCTCCACCCGAATCACGAGATCACGAGGCATGCCATTTGTTTGGAATGCCGGCAGGGGCATTACACGGGCCAAAGGGCATCCTCTTGTAGGCATATGTGCCAAATGGGTAAGTGAAGGTTGTCTTCTCTACAGTCTTTTCTGCGGCAATCTCCCAGTTTGGAAGTAGCTGAATAGCCCGTCTAGGGAAGCGATAAAGGGTTGGCGAAATTCTTTCGAAGGTAGTCCGTGAAGGGTAGAGGAAGTGATCCTTTCTTGTCACCTCATTTAACCTTTTGTAATCAATACATACCCTCAACTTGTGGTAAAGCGGTGGAAGCATTTCCTCTCCACTTCTCATTATGCACAAGTTACTGAAGAATTTCTTTAAGCGCGACACAGGTTGGACTAACCCAAGAAACATCTTATCGGATATGGGGTAAATGATACCAGCTTGTAGTAATTTTAGGACTTCTGCACATACCACCTCCTGCATGTGAGGATTCAATCTCCTCTATGGCTGCCTTACTGATTTTGCTTCCTCCTCTAAATAGATATGATGTGTATAAATAGTTGGGCTAATTCCCTTTAGGTCAATGATTTTCCACCCAATAGCCTGCTTGTTCTCCTTGAGGATGTCCAGCAGGTTGTTTTCTTGTGAAGTGCTGAGCAGGGAGGATATGAAAAATGGGCACTGCTCATGTTCTTCCAAGTATGCATATTTTAGTTCCATAGGCAGAGGCTTGAGATCTAGCTTTTGAGGCTCATTGGCTTCTGCCTCCATCAGTAAAGGTATGATTTCTTCTTCTTTCTCCAAGGCCTCTGTACAATATACAAGTCTTGGGTTCCCTGCAGCTCTTTGGAACACTAAGATAATTCCTCAATCAGAACATCCTGTAATTGCGGTACACTTTCGACTTGTTCCTCACAGGATAGTGTCAATTATGCGAGCCTCCTGCAGGACCCTCTTCCTTTGGTTGCATATACTTTTTGCCAGTCACAGATATTGAGCTCCAAAGTCATGTTCCCGAATGTAAGTTGCATAACTCCATTTCAGCAATTAATGATTGCATTGGAGGTGGCTAAGAATGGTCTTCCGAGGATTATAGGCACATAATTAGTCCCCACTGCAATCGGTTCTTTATCAAGCACAATAAAGTTTACAGGATAGTATAATTTGTCCACTTGTATTAAAACATCCTCCATAGTGCCCTTTGGTCTTTTTATGGATCTATCTGCAAGGGACAATGTGATGGAAGTGTGCTTAAGCTCTCCCGAGCCCTAGGCTGCTCATGCATTGAATAAAATGACGAGGTTGACACGCTCCCCAGTCTAGCGTGCCTTTTCTACCGCAGAAGTGCCTCGATATTCGTCAAGATGGTAGAGCTGACACGGATCTTTGTACTTTACTAGAGTCTTGCACTCGATGAAAGCACTGACTTGTTCAGTCAAGAAGGCCTTCTTGTTAACATTTAACCCTCTCTTTACTATGCACAGGTCCTTCAAAAATTTGGCATACGTTGGGACTTGTTTAATCATGTCAAGCAGGGGGATGTTGACCTTCATCTGGCTTAGCACCTCTAATATTTCAGCCTCGTTGATGGCCTTTTTCTTGGCTTTTAGTGATTGCGGAAAAGGTGAGGGTGTGCTATTTTTCACTGCATTTTCTTTGATAACCTCCTCCTCTGGTTCAGCTTCTTTTACCTCTTGGCCTTCTTCTTCTAGGTTGGTGACTGGCCGTTTAACCTCCTTACCACTTCTCAAAGTGATAACTGCTTTAACTTCATCTATCCTAGGATTTGGCTCACTGGAAGAGCTTACTTCATGCACCCCCCCCTATGATTGGGCTATGTCTAAGAGGGAAATTTCCCTTTTTCCTGCACCTGTTGCTGGTTGGTTAACCTTGAAATTGAGTACCATAAGTTGTCAAATTTTTGGGAAATTTCAGTCTGCAGGTTTTCTATCTTCTTGTTTAGTGTACCTTCTACTGTATCAATCCTCTGATTAGCCTGGGCATTCACTGCCTTCTGTTCTTCCACAAAGTTTCCTACCACTTTGATAAAGTTCATGATAGCTTGCTCAATTGGGGATGAGGATGGTGGTGGTTGTGGCTGGGATGAGGATCCATATTGCTGTTGTGTAGCAAGTGGCACATATGGTGGAGGTTTTGGCTTCCAGGAGAGGTTAGGATGGTTTCTCCAGTTAGGATTGTATGTATTGCTGTATGGGGCAGAGGTTGGTGGCTTGTATTGGCCCACAGTATTGGCTTGATTCAGCCATCATATCCCCTTCTTGAAGGAGCCGGTTGGGCGGTGCTCTCCTTGGTGCTCGAGTGTTTGAAAAATGAAGCAAGGTTGTAGAGGCACGGTGCCTGACCTTTGCCACGCACCTCATGTTGATTTCTCATTTCAGCTTCTCGACCTCCTAGCGAGGTGGATAGCTTTTCCCTCATCTCCATGTCCTCTGAGGGTAAGTACATGCCTCCCCCTTGATTGGTTGTAGGCCTCACCCTTTCTGCTTCCCTGGGGTTGGGTTCATCTCAATCTTTCGAAGTCTCCGCCACGTAATTCAAGAAGTCCATGGCTTCCTTTGGATGTTTGTTCATGAAGTCCCTGCATGTAGTTTCCAATGACTACTTCATAGCGAGGGACATTCCCAGTTATAGAAGTGATTAACCGACATCGAGTGTCGAAGCCATGGTGAGACAGGGCATTGTGTCTCTGAAATCTAAGTTTCCGGCCTTTGGTAGAATTTCTCATTTTCTTGGGTTGCAAAGGTGTAAATCTGCATCTTCAAATTATTGGTTTTATGGGTGCTGAAGAATTTCTACAAAAATTAAGCTTGCATATCTCCCTAATTCCTAATAGTTCTCGGCCTCAGAGAGTTGAGCTAGATTTAGCCTTGTCCTTCAATGTTAGAGGAAAGAACTTAAGTCTCATCAGATCCACATTAGAGATGTCCTCTTTGAAGGTATTGCATACCTCCTTGAATTCCCCGATGTGTGAGTATGGTTTTTCACTCTCCGTTCCATGGAAAGTGGGGACCAGGGGCACAATGTGGGCTTGATAATTATGTCCTCTAGAGGAGGCACAATGTAGGAGGGTGCACTTACCCTTGGAGGATGTATATGATCCCTCATTTATCTATATGCATTGGGATTTACGCTTGAACCCCTGGCTTTCTTTGCTCCTCGTTAGAGGCGCTCAAATGACCACCCAGTATGCTCTTCACATCTTAGTTCATGTGAGCCTTTGCTCGCGCTGTCTCACTGCTTGTGTTCTATCGATTAGTTATAAATTCCTATGAAAACAGTACAAAACACAACAAGAGACAAAAACAAAACAGGCTACCAAAAAGGTTAATGTTAATAAAAAAAATGAAGATAGAAATTGTATATGGATAGAATTAAAATTGAATCAACCTAACAGTGAACTGTTGGGAAAAATAAAAGGACAAAATTGTTGAAAATTCACCAACACTTGTGATGTGGATCACAAGTTCAACAACTCGTCACTTGAACTTAGGCACCATCCCCGGCAACGACGCCGTTTCATTCGATAGAGCGGTAGGGTGTGCCGGAATCAAAAAAATTTATAACCTAAATTCCTCCTACTGCCGTAGCATAGCTACTGTAGTATAGTGCCTCTAGGGTCGAACACAGGGATGAGTTTTCTTTATGTAAATGATATGCAGTTAAGGCCAAAATGGTGAATTCAATTTAGATTTTGGGTTTTGTTGTAAAAACAGTAGAGGTGAATGGTTTGCAGACTGGAAACAAATTGAAATAAAATATGAAGAAGAACTCCTTGAAGCATCATGCTACCAGGGTTGAGGTCCTAGGGCAAATGAGAGGTTCTCGGGTCCTTTTCCTCACGTTAGGGAGGATGACCTATAGTCATTTCCCCAACCGGATCTTCATTTGGCTATCAAAACTAAACCCTAATAATTTTTTAATACGAAATATAGCATTTAATGGCGTAAATGCTCCCGAACTGATAAAATCACATCCCTTAAATCTACCCTACAGTAACTAATAGAAGGCAACTAATGAATCTCAATGGATCTGGCAATAAGCATCCATTGAACCCTAAAAGTTTTCCAAATACAGGCTAATCAAGGTACATTTAAGAGATTGAAACCTAGAGTGAGAGATGGAAACATAAATGACAATAAATGCTAGCATTAAAAACAGAGAACCGACATTTTACCTAAAAATCCTAGCCCAGTAGCCCTCATCTTCAAGGATGGAGGGAGTTTAGCCAACCATCCCTTGAGTTGTCATCCTCAAGGGGTGTTTAGCAACAAAGAAAATAGAAGAAAGGGAGAGAAAATGAGGGGAAAGAAAAGCATCGAGAAAACTCCCGCTCAGTCTCTGTATATCCAGCCAAGAGAAAAATCTAGTCCTGGTTACAAGATTTCATTTGAGATTATATAGTGCTCAAATAAGAAAATATACAAAAATTCCCTCAATACTCATTATACATGAATGACAAAATGGGAAAAATAAAAAAAAGGAAGTCAAACGGGAGGTAAACGGAGCAAAGAAAATAAGAAAATGCAGAAGCATTTTCGCACCCTTCTGCGAAGCTGCTCGATTTTGTAGCTTTTTCTACTCTTCTTTCCTTCTAGTTTCTGATATGCAATGTTGAGTTTGACTTGAATTCTTCGTTCTTGGATGACTCGACAAATTTGGCATTAATAGCTTGCAAAAACTACAAAATTGACCATAAAATGCGATCAATAGAATAGTCAGGACCTTAATGAGCAAATCGGGTTAATTCGGTTGATTAGTACACAAAAAGTGCTCAAAACCTGCAATAAATAGGGCTCAAAATATCACTTTTTTGGCACTAATCAAGTAGCAAAAAGGAGTGTGGAGGGAAAATGATCGGTCGTGCGGGTATTTATAGGGCCCAAAATGTTCGCCGCTTCGTCGCGACGAAGGGCTCTACGCAGCGCCGAAGAGTGTCTACGTAGCAGCGTATAGACCTTCGCTGCTTCGTACCCGATAGTGGATAAGGGGCTACGCAGCGGTATAGGATGCTACGCCGCTACGGACCAGAAATATATATACCACAAAAAATTTATGCTTGCTACGCAATGGCATAGAGACCTACGCTGCTGCGTACCAGAAAGTATGGACACGGTTTTTTTTTTTTTTTTTTTTTTTTTATAACACAAATTTTGACCCTTTCACACTCTAATGAACATTGAAATCCCTTAGTCACTGTCCTTGCACCCTTTGGTATCCATGAAAAACTCACAAACACATTAAAAACAAACAACAGTAGGAAGTCCCGAAACGAAAATTATACCGACAAGCAATTGAAATGATAAAATATAATGCTAGGTCGAAGAGGTAGGGGATCTCACAATACTTAGGTTGCCTCCTAAGAAGCGCTATGTTTAATGTCGTTAGCTCGACATTCCTGCAACGTATATCATTTAGAGCGGGAAAGATAACTGAACTGTTGGTGACCTTTTGCACCCTTACTGTCCTGCTCCAAGCGTGCTCATAATGGTGTCCTGTCTTCCTGTACGGAATTCTCATCCGAAATACGATTTTAATCTTTGGGCATTGACTTTGAACTGTCCCTTCTCTGGATGCATTATCTCAACACCTCCATAGGGGAATACTTGAACCACCGTGAACGGACTTGACCATTTGGACTTCAGCTTGCCAGGGAAGAGTTTCAACCTAGAATTGAACAACAATAGATGCTGACCTAGCTCAAACTCTTTCCTTACAATATGCTTGTCATGCCAAGCTTTCGTCTTCTCCTTGTCGATTTGAGCATTCTCATAGGCTTCATTGCGGAATTCCTCTAATTCACTCAATCGTAGCATCCGCTTCTCTACGGCTACCTTACTATCCATGTTCAGAAGCCTAGTTGCCCAGTAAGCTCTATGTTCTAATTCCACTATGAGTAAAGCGAGGCCTTCCACTATAACCTAGTCGGAATGTACTTTGATGGGGTTTAAATGTTGTCCTGTATGCCCAAAGTGCATCATCAATCTTCTTTGACCAGTCTTTCCTTTAACTATTGACTGTTTTCTCCATAATGGACTTTATCTTCCGATTTGACACCTCGGCCTGTCCATTTTCTTGCGGGTGGTAAGCGAGTGAAATGCGATGTCACACACCATATTATTGCAGGACTTTATCAACTAGCTTGTTGCATAAATGAGTACCACCATCCGTGGTCAATGCTCGTGGAGTACCGAACCGTGTAAATATGTAGTTGTGAAGGAACTTGGCTACCACACTAGCATCAGTGCGTGTCGGTATTGGCTCTACCCATTTGGAGATGTAGTCCTGATGAGAATATCTGAGTTCTTGAATGAAGAGGAAATGGACGATAGAGTCCATCCCCCATAAGTCAAATAACTCAACCTCTAGAATTGTGCGCATGGGTGGTTCATCCCGGTTGGAAATGCCGCCCATTCTTTGGCACTTGTCATAGGTAGATACAAACTGGTGCACATCCTTGAACAAACTAGGCCAATAGAAACCAATTGTAATACCTTTGCTGATGTCCTCTGGCCTCTAAAGTGTCCCCCACATGATAAGATGTGGCAGTGAGTTAGAATACTATCCATTTCATCTTCCAGTACACACCACCTTATCACTTGATCCGCACAATGTTTGTACAAAATAGGCTATTCCCAGTAATAGTGCTTTAAGTGTGCAAAGAACCTCTTCTTCTACTGGTAGCTAATATCGGGCTGGATAACCTTGGCCACTAGGTAATTCACATAGTCGGCAAACAATGGAATGGTCTTTGTGTCACCAACTGCTAATAGGGTCTCATTTGGGAAATTATCATTAACTTGTACCTCGTCTCTTGGCCCTTCCAATCGTGACAGATGGTCTGCAACTAGATTCTATGTTCCCTTCTTGTCCTTGATTTCTAGGTCAAATTCTTTCAAGAGGAGCACCCACCGTATGAGTCTCGGTTTTGCATCCTTTTTAGTCATTAGGTACTTAATGCCTGAGTGGTCAGTGTGCACTATTACCTTGTTGTCAATCAAGTATGGCCTAAATTTATCAAAGGCAAAAACAATGGCCAGTAGCTCCTTTTTAGTGGTGGCATAGTTCAGCTAGGCATCATTCAAAGTACGGCTAGCATAGTGAATCACCTGGAATATCTGTCTCTTTTCTGCCCTAGCACTGCTCCGTTCGCATAGTCACTGGCGTCGCACATTAGCTCAAACGGAAGGTCCCAGTCTGGTGCTACCACTATGGGGGCTGATACCAATTTATCTTTCAAGATTGAAAAAGCTTGCACTCACTCCTCATCAAAATCAAATGGTGTCCCTTGAACTAGCAACCTGGATAAGGGCTTTTCAATCCGAGAGAAATCTTTTATGAATCGTCTATAGAACCCTGCATGTCCTAAAAAGCTTTTTAAGCCCTTTACTGATGATAGTGGATCTTAGTGACCCAGGCCCGGTCAGGCCGTCGTGAGTCGGCCCGAAACTTCGGGGCCGCTCGGATTTATTTCTTTTATTTTCCGTGTTATTAAATTTTTCCTTTTCAAAAATGCGCTACCCAAATCACTAACGGACCAGATAGGCGGATCGGCAGATGATTTTCTCCAACATTTTCATTTATCTTATCAAAACATTGTATTATGTCATTTCGTTGCGGAAGCGATTTCAGTTTTGGGCAAGCCCATAATCATTTACAAATTCAATGCAATTCGGTAGACCCATAAACATTTAACAAAATACATTTACAAATAAGGCATTCATGCCTTTTCATAATGATATACAAAAATCAAGGTTCAAAGTTTAACCCTTTTTGTTTACAAAATACCACTTGTTCAGAAGAAATGATATGAAAATGATGGGGTATATACTTATACGCCGTACTCTCTTTATGACTTTGCGCTTCTTGATCTTGGCCTGCCTTTTTGCTTACTCGATACCTGCGCATAGATAAAACTATACGCTAAGCATTTTCATGCTTAGTGGTTCTATACAGTTCTATTTCAATATTCAATTTATTTTGACATGCGTGTAACATCAAACCATGCCTATTATATCAACATATACTCATGCTATTCATTTTCCCATGCTTTCATTTTACAATTCATTTATCATATCACAACATGCATTTTCAATGCAATAATCCAATTCGCAATTCAATTTATGAGATTTAAGCATATACATAAAACCCCATGTACACTCGTCAATGTTGGTTATTTCACATTGACTATTCAAATCACATTTATGAGGAATTTCGTTTGATGAATCTCATCCTTATTATCATTCGGTAATGTGTCTACACATTTTAATAATTCGGTCTCCCATCATGACGGATGTCGTTTGGTGCACCCCGACATATGGTATCACTTAAATGCC
Organism: Tetrastigma voinierianum; assembly: GCA_016808115.1. NCBI lineage: Eukaryota > Viridiplantae > Streptophyta > Magnoliopsida > Vitales > Vitaceae > Tetrastigma > Tetrastigma voinierianum. Next base: position 834,144 of record JAEQBH010000413.1, on the reverse strand, counting down.
ATACGCCATCATGACAAATGTCGATTGGTGCATCCCACCAAGTGGGACATTTCTTCAATGCCATACGCCATCATGACGGATGTCGATTGGTGCATCCCGCCAAGTGGGACATTGGACAATTTCGGGGTGCCTTCGTGACGGATGTCGGTGGTGCATCTGTCGGTTGGTCGATATATCCGATTCAATTCAAGATGTCAAGAATTGACCGATTCGTTCACAATTCCATTTATCATTCACATTCATTCGGTTTTCAAATATCACATTTCAATTCCATATTCTCTTTCATATTATCTTTTCAAAGATATACTCAATCTATGAACTCATTTCATATACTCATTCACGTACTCATTTCATATACTCATTCATGTACTCATTTCATATACTCATTCACGTACTCATTCCATATACTCATTCATATACTCATTTCATATTTACTTGGTAAACTACAAAAATACTTGAAATAAGAATAGAGTCAGAGAACAAACCGAAGTTGTCGGATCTAGTTTCCTTCTCCTTGATCTCGGTCCTAGGTTAGGCGATCATCACCCGTTCCTAGTCAACAATAATCCCGCCACTCTTAGTGGATAAACAATTATCGTATTTTTAATGAATGACAATTTATCTTTGTTAACGATTTTGGAGGTTAAGACACTAAGTGCGCCCCGAGCGAACTCACGAGGCAAGCGAAGCTATCTTTGAGCGGTGAGAGTGCGAGTACGTTTTCACTTAGTTCGATCCTTATTTGAACCCTCATTAATCATTTCTTAGGGTCCCTAAACAATTGATGCATGAATACGGGACTTACGATGCAAAAATATGCAAAAACAGGGTTGTTGGAAGCGATGGTGCGGTGCCTGCCCAGTTAGTACCGATACCGGAGTCCTCATTGTCGGCTGAATGCCGTTACCCGATTTGAGTGAATACCCGGTACCACTTGGCCAGCGCATCATGAATGCCGTATGATTAATTGCCCAAAATGCTATTTTGAGTCTATTTAAGATAGGTTTTGAGTGCTTTTAGCACTAATCATATCAATTAAGCCAATTGATGTATGTGCAGGTCCACTTAGTACCACTGATTCCATTTCGAGTTTGTTTTTGGTAAGTTTGCAGGTTTTTGCATGCCTGCCAAGTAGTTCAAGTTTGATGTCAAGATATGTCTTCGAATCTTTGAGGATTTACAATTTTCATCATTAAAATGAAGAATTGTGAAGTGGATTTGAAGAAAGGATCTGATAGCCAAATAGGGGCGAGGAGCAAACCGGGGATTTTTCGCTATGATTGCGAAAATTTATTTAGGATACAAAAATTTACTTAATCATAGCGAAAATTTATCAATCCTAAGCAGAGGCCCGCTATCTTCGTTCGGGTAGCGAAATTTCGCTAGCTAGCGAAATTTACTGTTCATAGCGAAATTTCTCAATTTTGCTATCTCACAAAAATTTCGCTAGCATAGCGAAATTTTAGTTATACTAGCGAAATTTGCTGCATAGCGAAAATGGCTGCCCTGTGTTTTTGATATTTTTTATTCCAAACGACCACGTTTTGATCAATTACCATTTTGTCCTTAATGTAATCTCTTATTTTAGGTAATTTTGTCATTTCACACCTCTTGTATGGCTGTAAGCCCTCAACTTTGTAACCTAAGTAACTTTTCCATTATCTGATTTCCAGCTTTTCATTTTAGGTTTACTTTGCTCTCTTCTCTCTCTTCTTTCTCTCATTTTCTCGAGTTACCCGAACACCCTACTTGAGGATGACAACAGGGATGTAGCTAAGCCTGTAGCTTTAGAGGAGGGTTGCTAGCTTGGTTTTGGGGGTACTGCAGGTTGTCCTCATGCTTTGAATGTTACCATTTGTTGCATTCTTAATGGTAGATACTGTGATATCCTTTAGATGTCATTCTGAGCCATTAAAAGAGTTAAATGCTAGGGTTTCAGCTGAATGGGACTTTGAATGCCTAGTATTTGGTTTTGACTCAAATAGGAATTAGTTCTAGGGTTAGGTTTTATAGCTAAACAAAGATCGGTTTGGCTTTGACTATAGTCATTTGCCTAATGCGAGAAATAACCCGAGGACATTTTAATAGCCAGTATTATCAAGTAGTGACCCGAGCCTTCAATGTTACCATTTCACACATCACATTAAGCCGATACAGGTTAGTCGGTGAACAAACAACCTCCACTTTGTTTTAACCAAATCCACAAGTAAACAAAAAGCCTCCCCATTTTCAAACAACGTGCAAATCATTAGTGGGATGAAAACCACGTCCGTGTTCGACCACTGGGCCGCTATCTTTGCGTGGCTTGACTACGACAGTAGGAGGAACATAGGAAACAAAATATTGTTGATTCCGATCACCCTACCGTGGCACGAATCTCGGTACCACTCTTTGGTACCTGTACCACCTACGGGTTTTTGCCCATAAATGCTGGATTTTGGCATTTTTCATACATTTTTCTTCCACAAACCTTCTCCAATTCGTCCCTTATAAAAAATCCACCCAAAACAACTCTAAAGGTGGTTTAGAATCAATGAAAACCCTTTTCTCTCAAGTTAGGGCTTTTCCCCAAAATCCAAATCAAATAGGATGAAATTAGGGTTTGATTTATTGCCTTAAAACTCTTCAAATCTCCTCTTCCAAGTTGTTTGATCTCCTAGGATCAAGAAGCGGGGAAAGGATCACACCAAAGCTTGATCTTTCTCTTGCCTAACTCTTCTCCCGTTTTCTCCTCTCCTTACATAAAGCGTGATTTGCTCATATGAGCCCTAAGACCACATTTTTGGCATTTAAAACTTCTTTAAGTGTAAGGCCTTATTTGGCCTACAAACTTATTATACTTTCTCATTTTCCTCCTTTTTGGTCTTAAGTCACTTATTCTCTTAAGGCCATGTTTGGCTCAAAACCCATTATTTCATTTAAGTCTCCTATTATTCCACTTTGGCCATTCATCTATCATAAATTCACTTAGACATTTTATTCTTTGCTAACAACTGACCTTTAGGTCCCTCATTTACAAATTTCCACATTTGCCATTTTCACTTGGGTTGTTCAGGGTTCGTCGATTTTTAATTTTAGCATATAATATTAAATCATATGCTCACACTTTCAATTTACATTTCATAATTTATCAATTTATCAATTTTCCCGGAAAAACCCAAGTTTGGCTCAATTCATACCCGGAATATATAATAAAATTATTATAAAAATTCTAGGGTATTTTTGGGGCATTACAGTGGAGGTAAATTCTCTATTGCCTCAATCTTAGCTTTGTCAACCTCTATTCCTATTCTAGAAATCCAATGCCCCAATACTATGCCTTCCTGTACCATAAAGTGGCATTTCTCCTAATTCAGCATAAGATTGGTCTCTTCACATCTAACAAGCACTGACCTTAGGTTTTCCAGACAATTGTCAAAGGAGTTTCCCAATGCGAAGTAGGTCATTAACACCTCAATTGTCTTTTCAGCGTAATAGAGAATATGGCCATCTACGGTGGAATATTAGCAGTGCATTGCACAACCCAAGGGCATTCGCCTAAATGCAAATGTACCATAAGGGCAAGTGAATGTCGTCTTCTCTTGATCCTCTGGGGCTATAGCAATCTGATTGTATCCGGAATACCCATAAGCTTGATATGTTAGCACCTGTGCTTTATCGACATCGATCCAGAAATGGCAATGGAAAATGGTCTTTTCGGGTAGCCTTATTCAATTTACGGTAGTCAATGCAAATTCTCTAACCTGTGATTGTTCTGGTAGGGAGCAATATATTATTCTCTGTCTTTATCACTGTTGTTCCTCCTTTTTTAGGCACAACCTGTACCGGACTTACCCATGCACTGTCAGAAATAGGATAAATTACCCCGGTATCTAGCCACTTTAGTACTTCCTTGCAGACTACTTCTTTCATGGTTGGATTCAGCCTCCTCTGTGCTTCCACTGAAGACTTATGACCATCTTCCAGCAGGATGCGGTGCATACACATAGAAGAGCGAATCCCCTTTAAATCAGCCAGAGACTAACCAAGCGGATCCTTGTGATCCTTAAGTACTCTTAGTAACTTATCTTCTTCTTCTGCTATCAGGGATGCTGAAATAATCACTGGTAAGGTGGAGGCGTGCCTAAGATAAGCATACCTCAAATGGCTGGGTAGTGGCTTTTGTTCCATCTTAGGTAGTTGTTTGAAGGATGGCGGCGTTTGAAGCGATTCCTCACAGGGGCTCGTAGTATTTCCCATACATTAGTGCGGAAGGAGTCCATCAATTTCACATACTCTTTGACCACTTCTCCCAATTCTTCTGATTCACTCTATACCAGGCTAGTCTCGAAAGGGTCAGTGGCACCACTATGGCTAAACACTATAGCCTCCACGGTCTCTATCATGAAGCATGTGTCACTCTACGGGTCTTATCATAACCTCAAAAGACCAACGGGCAGCCTCGTCATCCTCATGCCCTCAATTTCAACTCCCCCCTCTGCACATCAATCATTGCTCTACTCGTAACGAGAAAGGGTCTACCCAATATTATGGGTATTTCTTTATCTTCTTCCATGTTTAGAACAATGAAATTAGCTAGGAAGATAAACTTGTCTACGCATTGCCGGAGTCCTCTATCACCCCTTTGGATGTTTGGTGACCTATACGCTGGCGGAGTGTGGCCTTAGTTAGACGAGCTTCACCTAAGCCCAATCATCGGAATATGGATAATGGCATGAGGTTTATACTAGCTCCCAAATCACACAAGGCCCTCTAAAAGATGGAGTTCTCGATGGTACAAGGAATAGTAAAACTGCCTGGGTCTTTCAGCTTCTATGGCAATTTCCTCTGAAGAATGGCACTACATTCCTCGGTGAGATTCAATGTCACGAAATCCGATAATCTTCTTTTCTTTGATAGTATATCCTTCATGAATTTTACATAACTGCGCATCTATTCTAACGCATCAGCAAATGGAATGCTAATATGCAGTTTCTTGAACACTTCCATAAACTTAGTGAATTGCTTGTCCAATTTATTCTTCTTCAGGAGTTGAGGGTACGGAATTAGGAGAGAGGGTTCAGTCGTAGTTGGTCGATCTTTAGCCTCAGTTTTTTCTTCTCTGAACTTTTCTCTTGTTTGTTCCTTTCTATCTTGTCATTCTTCTTGATCACGGGTTGCTTCCTCCTGTTCTACCTCTTCTATCGGTGGCCACAGTGCGCTAATTCCTTTTGCACTTCTCAATGTAAACGTTTAACATGTATTACCTTCGTTTAGGTTACTACAGTTGCTAGGTAATGATCCATGTTGCCTCTTAATCAACAATGTGGCCATTTGGCCTATTTGCACTTCCAGGTTTCTGAGTTGGGCCCCTTGATTATGCAGCTGGGTGGATTGGTTCTATAGCTGTTGAGCCTGATTTTGGAATGTGGCCTTTGTCTCATTCATAAATGTGTTATGGGAAGTCATCGCGTGAGCCAAGGCTTCTTCTCAAGTGGCGGCTTGCTCGATTGAAGTGGTGGCATGCTATTTTTGTTGTTTCTCCAGCCATAATTCTGGTTGTTTTGATTATTCTAGTTACCTCTCCAACTATGGCCCTGATTTTGATTCTAATTCTAGCACCTATTCTGATATGTATTACCTCCATATTGTCCCTGTTGTTGTTGATTTTGTTGAGTCACATGCATTGCGCTCTCTGTCATCTGTCACGATTGATAGTAATCCATGTCGTGTTTCCCTCCATAAGACTACAGATCTCCCAGGTTGTCCCAGTCGCATTCAACGTACTTGGCACGCCCACATGGGCCATGGTTGTTTAAGTTAAGCGTACGACATGGTTTACAAAGTTGCGAGAACTTCTGTGTCTACTCCTTCAGGGCTTCTAGAGTGCTGATCTATCTGGGCATTAATTAGAATTGAGTGGTTTGTATCTTCCCGATATCTCATAGAAACGATTTGTAGTTTTTTCATGTCGGGGTACCTCTGGCGAGGCATCAATGATTGTCCTAATTTGAGATCAACCGTCGTTATAAAATGTGTGCACCTACATACACCTAGTCAACCTGTAGTGTGGGCATCTCCTCAATAGCTTATGAAATCTCTCCTAGGCCTCGGCCAAGTTCTCCCCCTCGAATTGTCTGAATATTTTAATTTCTTGCACCAGCTGTGAGATATTTACAGGTGAGAAAAATTTCGTCAGAAATTTCTGCACTTAGTCATTCCATGAGGTAATGGAATCCGGTGGTTGGCTAGTCAACCAATGCTTAGCTCAGTCGCTAAGTGATTAGTGCCCAAAAAGTGCTATTTTGAACCCTATTTATTAAAGGTTTTGAGTGCTTTTTGTTTACTCATCATTCTAATTAAACCAATTGACATGTTCGGATCCCTATTGTACTATTGATCACATTTTATGCCAAAATTTGCATTTTTTGCGAGCTAATTATGCCAAAATTGTTTAGTCAATCCAAGCACGAAGAATTCAAGTCAAACTCAGCATTGCAGATCAAAAACCAGAGGAAAGAATAGCAGAAAATAGAAGAAAATGGAGCATGGCAAGAATGCTTTTCCTACGAGCACTGTGCATTTTGTGAGCACTATGCATCCAACAACTTTATTCGCGCTTTTGACGCCTCAACTTTTGTTTGCAAATTTTTGTTTCTTCTATTTTAACCCTTGTAATAGCTTTAGTTTTAGTTTTTGTAATTTCATTACGAGCACCTATGTAATATGATCGCTGGAAACTTATGATCATCTCAAATCACTTCTTTCGGCAATAGAGAGACAGGGGCGGCAGTTTCGCCGCTGGTTCCTCCTTTCTTCCACTTTCTTTCATTTTCTTTTCCATATTTTCGGCTGCCAAACACGTTTGATGATAATGAATCGAAGGATGTTTGTTTGCTCGAATCAGCAAAAGGGAAGGCCCTTTGGAGTGCCGAGTTTTAAGGTAAACCAACTGTTCTCTTGCTTTTCATGTGAGCATTTGCGACTATTTGTGCCCCTGCTTCTCACCTTAGGTTAAAATATCTTTAGCATGCTCTCCCTAACGTGTATTTGGCAAGCTTTTTAGGTTCAGTGGATACTTTCACTAGATCGCGAGGCCCGGTCGTTGTCTCCTATTAGTTATTGTAGGGTTGTGTTTTTAGATATATTTATCAGATTGGAACATTTATGCCAGTTAAATGCTATTTTCAAGAAGGAAAATCATAGTTTAGTTTTTAAAGCTAAATGAAGATCCTGTCGGGAAATGACTATATGTCATCCTCCCGACGGATAAATATGAGGACATGTTGGTTGCCTTAAAACCCTAAACCAGTGGCCCGAAACTTCAAGAGGTTCTATTTTACAGTTCTTTCTTATTTTAGTTTCAGTTTGCAAACCATCAACTCCCCTGTTTTTACCCAAACCTGAAAATCCAAATTGAAATTCACCATTTTTGAATCACTGCAAATCATTTGTCTGAGAAAACTCATCCACATTAATTCGACCTAGAGCACTATACTGCGATAGCTTTGCTATGTCGATATTAGGAATCTAGGTTATATTTTGTTGATTTGAACACCTACTTGCATAAACGAATCAAATGGGCGCCGTTCTTGTGGATGGTGCTAAGTGCATTTAATGGCTGTGGCGGCGTGATCCTCCTCGCAGTACTGGTGAATTCTTTTATATTATCCCACTTGTCAATTTTTTAGTTCAATTGTTGTTTATTTTGAGGTTGCCTTTGCTTTCTTTGCGGGAATCCATTTACAGTGGATTAAAAATTATGAAGGCAAGCAATTCAGTACAGGTTAAGTGGAAAAATTGACTGTGATCAAATGGAAGAGAGAGAACAATATAATGAATATTTAGTGGAAAGAAACCCTAGAGCATACATGTCAATGAGGGATTAAGGAACCTTCATGGCGGTGGCGGCAGCTTTTTGTGAAATCCAAGCCCATGTAGGTCTATGAGGAATATAGAGACAAATGGAGCTGAGTACGCCTCCTACGGTGTTACCCATTATACCTCCACATCCACAATATGCCTATTTGTCTCAACCTCAACCACCATAGCCAATCTCCCCAGTTGAGCAAGCAATTATAGACCTTACCAAACTGGTGTGTGATGTTGTATAAGGATATAAGAAATTCAATTCCCAATTAAGTCAAAGAATTTGTACTGTGGAAAACTTTCTGAACAAAAGATTAGATGTTCTTCAGAGTGACCTTGAGAAAAAAATTGACATCATGCAACATTCTATTTCAAGGCTCACCATTCAGCATGGTCATCAAGATGAGGAGAACACGGAGGGAGTGGTTGGCCCGACTGGAGAAATTGATGCTAGAAACCCGGAGTGGAAGCTCTAGGAATTGCAGCGGGGAAGCAGGGAGGTAGAGGAAAAGAAGCAGGGGAAGAGCCCGAGAACCTATCCTTCAACAAATCCACATGAATTTGAATCTAGTACAGCTACTTAGAATCTGAAATAGCCTTTGCCCGGTGTATACTACCCACACTTGCGGCAAACTCAAAACACTATGACCTGCTCCAGCTCATGCAGTCCATGCTTACTTGTCTGAAATATCAGGAAGTTAATTGTACTTGTACTAGCCTTTTCCACTACACCAAAGACACAAGCAGCTGCCTGCATTGCATGGCACAATGGTTGGTTCGGGTGCTGGTTCGGATTTGGAGCACCCAAACCTCGGCATTTCTAAGCTCCCACAGTTCCAACAGCCTCCAAAGGCTTGAGGAACAGGTTTTGGGGGTGCTCAGTCTCCCCTACTTTTTGTTTTCGGTTTTCTTAGTTTACTTTATTCTATTTTGATTTCTTCTTAAATTTTCTCTAATTTTTAGTTAATATTTGTTTTTAGCTTAATTTTCAATTTTATTCATTTTTTCATAATTTTTTGTGTGTTTATTTTTGCAGGTTTCTAGTTAATTTTTGGAGTAGAGAGCCAAAATTATGATTCGCAACCTCTGGTCATAGCTGCAATAGTGCATCTTGTTTTTCTCCCTCTTGTTTCTTCTTTATTCGTATTGTGATATATATATATATATATATATATATATATATATACTATATATATATATATCAAATGTGTATATATATATATATATATATATATATATATATATATATATATATATATTTATATATATCAAATAATCAAATAAAATAAAATAAATTTTGGTCTTCAAAAAATTTATTTAAAAAATAAATAAAAAATCGTAGTGTGCGAAATTTCGCAGGTCACGAATTTTCGCAACCTGATCCAACCTGCATCACCTCCATTTTGTTTCACTCATAACTTTTTCATCCGAACTCCGTTTTAGGTGTTTTTGGCACCGTTGGAAAGCTTAGAGAGTGCAGAATCCAAATATAGAGAGAAAGATCACTTTTGAAAATATTATGAAGTTGTAATTTACAAAATTCTCCAACTGGTCACTTTTTTCCTCTCTTTTCTTCTCATAACTTGTTTATTTGAAGCCCAAACGGAGTGAATAAGGTGTCGATGGAAAGCTTGTGAAGTCTCCTATCCAAAAACGAGCACATTTCATCAAGGAGGTAGCACTTCCTTCTCTAACTTTCCAATCCGAGCCGCATTGCGGTTTCTTGAGACATTTTTGTTGGGGGCGGAAGTTAGCAGGAAGTGGCATGTATTTATGTTTTGTTATTATTTTAGGCAAGCCCATTTTGTGATGTTCAGAGGCTTGCTGGTTTCCTTTTTTTTTGTGAAGCTGTTATACTATACAACTTACTTTTTCAAAAATTGCACCCACTTTTTGTGGTTTTGCCTAACCTGCAAGTTGGAAAATTGAAACTTTCTCTAATTCCTGTTGATGTTAGATTGATGTCATGCCTAGTTGAGTGGAGGATTAGTTGAATCCTTGCTGCTTTTGACCTTTATCTTCCACCTTTAGCTAACCACACACAATGCACATCAGTTTTCAACAATAGGCTGAAAAACTATCTACCTCCTAGACTTTGCAAAACCTACCCTAGTTTCGTTGACTACATTTAATAGGTTAAGGACCCCCATGAATAGAAGGCCAATGTGCCTTCCAAAAGAAAAGAAAAAGAAAAGAAAAAGAAAAAGAAGAAAAAATTGCAACTCTTTGCCTTTAAACCAGCACGGTCCGAGGGTATATGGCGACTTTGTAAACCCCGTGCCTATTGTTGGTTAGAGCCAGAACTAGTGCTCGCTCAGATTGGATGGGTGGAGTTTAGCAAGTTGTAGGTGCAGGAGTTTCGAAATCATTCAGTGTCCGGGGTTAAACCTGAAGAGTTAGTGGTTGAAAGATCCTTATGACTTGGTGCCCTAAGCCTTAATTGGTTGGGAGTCATTGGTAGATCCCCGTTACATGGACTTTTATGAGGTCGATTCCTCAGCATTGCACCCCTACAACACAAAAAGAGTTGAGGAATAAAAGTGGGTCCTGATCTATTTAGGTTGGTTAGTGTCCTAGATGGCGGCAGTAGTTTGGTTGGGGGGGAGAGTGCAGTTTAACAATTTATTATTGAGAACTGATCAAACAAACACTTAGATTTTGGTGGAAGTTCCTGGTTGAGTCATCGAGAATGAAGCTCTTTTGATACTCCATTTTTGTATGGCATTCATTCTCTCGAGGTAGTTATTAGGCGAAGTTTGGGTAATTTTCATTAAGGGATAGGCATTACTTCTTCACAACCTTTTTGAATTGCAATCTTGTAACATAATTTTGTTATAGTTTTATATGTTTTCTTTATTTTTTTCTTGCACTGCTAAGGGACTAGCAATGTTTCTGTTGGGGGGTGTGATTAGTGCCCAAAAAGTGTTATTTTGAACCCTATTTATTATAGGTTTTGAGTTTTTTTTGTGTACTAATCATTCTAATTAACCCAATTGACATGTTCGGGTCCCTATTGTACTATTGATCGCATTTTGTGGAAAATTTTGCAGTTTTTGCGAGCTAATTATGCCAAAATTGTTGAGTTGGTCCAAGCACGAAGAATTCAAGTCAAACTCAGCATTGCATATCAAAGACCAGAGGAAAGAAAAACATAAAATAGAGCATTACAGGAATGCTTTTCCTGCGAGCATTGTGCATCATGCAAGCCTTGTCGTCAACGACTGTTCGTTGCTTTTGATGCGCAGCTTTTGTTACAATTTTTGTTTCTTCCTATTTTAACCCTTGTAATAGCTTTAGTTTAAGTTTTATTTTTTAATTTCCTTGCGAGCTTTATACTATTTTCGATGCATTTCAAACTTCTAATCTCAAATCACTTCTTTACCGGCCCGATAGAGCGGTGACAGTTGTGTAGCTCTTATCCCTTTCTTCCACTTTTTCCATTTTTCTTTTCCATTTTTTCGACACTTAAACACCCTTTGATGATGACAAATCAAAGGATGTTCAGCTAAACCTCCCCCATCCTTGAAGGGGAAGGCCACTGGGTGCCAGTTTTAAGGTAAACCAATTGTTCTCTTGCTTTTCATGTGAGCATTCTGGTTGTTATTGCCCACCTTCTCTGTAGGTTAAAATCTCTTAAGCACAACTCTCCTTAGCGTGTATTTGGCAAGCTTTTTGAGTTCAGTGGATACTTTCACTAGATCCACTAAGGCCCAGTTAGTTGTCTCCTATTAGTTATTGTGGGGGTGTTGTTTGAGGAATAGTATCAGATTTAAAGATGTATTTATGCTTGATTAAATGCTATGTTTGAGAAGGAAAATGCATTAGGGTTTAGTTTTAAATCTAAATGTAGAAAGATTCGGTTAGGAAATGACTATATGTCATCCTCCCCAGAGAAAAAGACCCGGACATGTTTGCTCTTGCCTTAGAGCCCCTAAACCAATGAAACCTCAAGAGTTTCTATTTTACAACTTTTCTTACTTTTTAGTTTCAGTTTGCAAACTATCAACTCCCTGTTTTTGCCCCGAACCTGAAATCCAGAGTGGAAATTCACCATTTTGAATCCTTGCAATCATTTGTACAAAGAAAACTCATCCCTATGTTCGGCCTATAGCCCTTATCTTAGGTGCTTTTCATTGGGTGAATGGAATCCTAGGTTATAAATTTTGTTGATTAGAACACCTACTTAATAAACAGTCACTAAGTGGTGTGAATAACTGAACACAGCACGAGAAACTTCCTCTGTTACCCCCATTATACTTGATTGTGTCAAAGACTTCAATAAAACTGGTCAGATGTTCATTCAGATTCTCACTAGGTAACCCATGAAACTATATATTGTGGAGAATTTCCAGAGTTACTCCTTTCTGTTCGAAGTTGTTCGCTTGAATGGGTAGTATTGTGTGATTGTTGTTTTCTTGTAGGTGGTAGGCGAACTCTAATATGGCATATGCGGATTATCAGGGTATATATCGTCGGGTAACGTCTCTATAATTAGGTCCCAGTCCTGTGGGTAATTCTTTCTTGGAACTGTCCTTTATCCTCTTGATTCTAAATGATTTCAAATTAGGTTGTGTGTGTTTCTCTACGTAATCGATGTAATGTCCGTTATGGTTCAGGATCGAATGGAAGTAGTTCCCTGCGATCTTGTCTTTGCATGTACACTAAATGCTTTCCTGAAATCACAAGTATGAAGTCGAGACCAAGTCACAGCACAGATGAAATAAGGCCTTGATACCTAAAACGAAGGATAAAAAAAAAACTAAGTAAAAATAACTAAATAAAATAAAATTGATCCAAAGTACAATCTATAGCACGGTTGTCAATATCAACACTAAACTTCTCCCCGACAACGGCGCCAAAAACTTGACGGGCTGAAAGTGAGCGTGTAAAAGTTGGTAAAAATGCAGACCCGTGCGCGCAAGTATACACGTTGAGTTCACGTAGTGTAGTGGCTAGTCAAGTGTCGTTCCGAGAAGCATGCTAAGTACTGATTTAGTGACCTAGACAATGTTGGATCTAGTCTTATGTGAATTATCAATAAGTGCTAGGATGAGAATACCTAATAATAAAATTTCTGTTTAAAATAATGATGTGAAAACCTAGGGTTTTGCCTTCACCTACCACACTTGATGGATTTTAACCTAGACAACGCATTTATTTAATATACCATATGATCTATGTTAGGGGTTGATCGTGTCTACAAAATATTCTCTATCGAGATATAACTGCCTATCTCGCTAGTGGGGTGTATTGCATCTTTGCTTCGACCCCTCGACTCCGAGATGCATGAATGTGGAAACCTTAGTGCTACACCTGGAACGCAGGATACCTATATTCCCTAATTGACCAAGTGTTGTTTTACTGCATGTCCACACATAAGTCATCATCTCGATCATCGGACTCTAGCATTAACATGCCACAATTGTAAAGAAAGGACATGTGATTAAATTCAAGTAAACAACCATGAAATTCATATCATTTATTAAATAAACCACAATTAAAGTATTAATCCATAATGGTGCGGTTAGGGTTGACAAAACCCTAGAGAGAAAAGTTAGTTCATAGTGATTTTCATTACAAACTGAAAGATTTTCAACATCACACCAATTAGAGAAAGAAATACAAAAGAAGTCGTCTTTGCGATCTCTCGGAATTCGTCTTCACCAATCTCTCTCTATATGTCTCTCCTTGTCTTTAGTCTGCCTCCAATCCCCCCATTTTGCCTCGAAATCGCTCCCTTTTTATACCTAGGAACTCGGGGCCATCAATGGCCTAGAAAATCATAACTTTTAGAGCTCCCATTTTTTAATGGGAGACCTTGCTACGCTGCAACGAAGGGCGCTTCTCTGCGGTGTAACTGAGGCACTCAGATTCTGGTCTTCAGGTTCGCTGCAGCTTAGGCTCCCTTTGCTGCTATGAAGCGCTACGCCGCAGCATGGGTAGCCTCGCAGCTGCGTACCCGAGGCCATCACTGCTGCACTTCTTTGTTGCATTCTATGCTTTGGTCCTTTCTATTATTGTTAGCTTCCTTTTTTATTCCAATATCGCCATGTTCTATGAAACATTATACTATAGGGGATTAGCGCAATATTAGTGAATATGAATGTGAATCATGTAAGTTGAGCTATAAAAACACATAGAAATTGTACTTGAATGTATGCATGATTCACTCCGATCAGTCGTGACACCAGAAGAACAATGTCGGGACATCGTGTGGAGAGTGTCATGTCAGTTACTTCAATGTCACGACATTGCCATGACATCGATTGAAATAGATAGAGCAGAAGAATAATGTCGCGACATCGCCATGACATAGGCTACGTCATCTTTCAAGACATCAGAAGTCAATGTCGCAACATCAAGACATAACAAGCGACATAAAAAATGGCTTAGACAAATAAGAGCAGAAGAATGCAATGTCGTGACATTGCCGCGACATTAGGATAAAGCCTCAATGGTGAAGACATCATGCTAAGAATGTCGCGACATCAACAAATGACTTACAAAGAATGTCACGACATTAGAGCAAGGCTGTATGAGCAAAACCACTAGTCAACAATGTTGCGACATCAGAGCAATGTCGTGACATCAAAACATAGAATTATTGCAATGTCGCGACATTAGACCCGAGCATCCAAGTTGAAACACTAAAGAGACAATGACACAACATCAACTCAATGTTGCAAAATTAACTAAACAAAAACTTGTTGACTGGTTTATATACATAGACCAAATCTAGTGAAGTAATCAACAATTCCATCCAAAGACTTTTCAGTCCCCAATTTGAATGCCAAAAACTTGTTGACCGATTTTGATAAAAATATGTGTTTAGGCCTTTCGTGAAAGGGATCCATTAAAAATTGATTTTGGTCTAGATCTCTACAAGTTCATAGATCATACAAGTAAGAAAAGTGGATTTAAGTTCAGATATCATTCCCACAAGGATTGATGATAAATCAAAATATCAATTACCCCATATACTTAAGATCCTTACTATTTGAAATGAAATGTTTAAAAATGATTTGTTTAAACTAAAATAAAATAATAATAATCAGAATTTTAATATTATATAATAAGAATTTAATATAAGTGGGATTTGAGAGGTCACTAAGTAAAGAAAACATTGGGAGTTAGACCTATGTAAAATTATCAATTTCTGCATCATTTTCATTCATAATTCAACCATAAGTTGGAAAGCTGAATTTTCCATAGATTCAATGTAGTATAGTTTGGATTTCTCCATACACCATACATTTCACTAGTTAAAGATCCATGTTCCTTTCGGATACATGAGTCTAATTAGTTGTTTGTAAAATATAAACCTCTTTCAAAGATTTGGGAATTTTTCCTTTTTAGTACTTCACACTCAAATCTTAGGACTGTAGAATTCTTGCCCCTATAGATAGGATATTGGAAGCCTTCTCCAATCTAATTAGTAACTCATCCATCGAATCTGATAAAATTCTCTACCTCCTTGATTAGATCTATGCTAACACGAGACCAAGATCCTTTCATCAGATAAAGGAGAAACCTCTGATCAATTAAATTGATACATCATCCAACTATCCTCATACCATGAGTAAGTTAGGGATCTATCGAAGTGATCTTTCAGAGTTCATTGGTTCCATAATATTAGTCTAACATACCCGCAAGTAACCGCTCCATACTCTCAGGAATCTCCATCTTTGTGTCACTCAAAGGGCTTCCTAGAAATTAGAGCAAGATACAGTCCTTTTCTGGGTACACGCTACTAATATTATGAACAAGTAGCTTTAAGAACAACACCAATTAAATAAATTCAATATTTCAAACTATGACCTTCCTTCAAGTTGAACATAAAACAATAGTTAACAACTATCCATTCCTAGATGGAGCTCAGTCTTTCAAAATTGGATTAGAAATAACAGTGACTAATTGATCAAGAAAATTCACTGAAATTGCAAGCGAAATGAAATAAATTAACTCCAAAAAATTCCCAAATTCCATTCAAATCATATAGTAATGAAAACTAAAATTTGACAATGAACTCAGCTCGAAGCTTCACAACAGTTCACTATTCAATCCCAAAAAGAACTAGCTAAAATGCAAAGCTAAAACAAAAAAATAAAACAAAAACAATATACAAAAGAGTTTGCAGCTACCCAGAAGTTCCTGGTTTGGCAAAAGTTGTGCACAGTGCCCTAGATGCATCTATTTATATATTTTCAAATGATGGGCCGCACTTCAAGGCTAAAATTGTGGATCCCCAAAAATTATGGACCAATTTGGTTGCTTTTTCCCAACATAGAAAATCATGTCGCGACAAAATTGTCATCTCTGTTCCCTCACCTTTGCCATGGCTTGCAATTTCTAGAGCGACATAACTTTATGCCATCTTCATGGATTATGTCGCAGCATAATTTGACAATATCGCGACATAGTTCTGTTGAGGTTGTATTAGTGATTGTCGTAACATGAGTATCTTGTGTCATGACATAAAAACTTTGTTGTAACCAACTTGTCATTATTTGCTGCTCCTGATAAATTTCGCGACATAAATTTCTTTGTCGCGACAAAACTTCTTGTCTTTCAGCCTTGCTGTATGTTGTGACATAAGTTGAAATGTCGCGACATAAAATATACTGTGTTACGAAAGTCTTTCGTTTTATCCTCTTCATCTTTTGTCGCGACAGAATTTCTACCTCCAGCTCTTCAACTTTGTTGCAACATTCTTTGCTAGGTTGCGACATTCTTTTTGTTGTTCTCTTTAACCTTTGTCATGACAAAGAAAAACATTGTTACGACAAAGTTTGTCACAGTTGCATGGGTCTACTATCGCGACATAGTCTTATTATCTTGCACTACTGAGATTGAACTTTGTCTCGCGATAGGTTCTTACGATGTCGCTACATATTTCCTTCTTTGATCTTTGTCGGTCGCTGAACTGTTTATTGCAACATTGAAATCTTTGTCACGACAAACTTTTCTTGGCTTGTCTCATTTTTCTTCCATTTTCTTTTGTGACATAAAACTTCTCTATCGCAACAGAGATCTATTACTTCAGTGCTTCATTATGTTGCGACACAATTTTCTATGTTGCAACATTCTTCTTGTAATTCTTTTTAGCTTTTACAACGACAATAGATGCCTTTTTCACAGCAGAGTTCACCTCTACCTTATTATGTGTTTGTCGTGACATATTATCGCGAGAAAGTCTTCCTACCCTTCAATGTTGACTTTGAATTTTGTGTCGCGACAAAGTTGTCTTTTTTCGCGACAAAGCTTTTCTGTCATCTTCAGTTCTTTATGTCACGACAGAGTTGTGAAATGTCGCGACATGAGTTCCATTGCCATTGGCCTTGATCAATGTCACGACATACAAATTCCTTGTCTCGACAAAGTTTTATCTTCTGACTTCCTTTATGTCTCAACACTCACTTCTTTGTCGCAACATTTATCAGTCAATTTCTCTCATATTATGTCACAACAAAGTTGTGAGATGTCACGACAAACTTCGTTTCTGGCTTGAGTTCAGCTTGATTTTTGTTACGACATAACGCTGCCTGTTGTGACATAGCTTCTACTGGTTCTATTGAGATCCTGTCGCGACATTCTAAAACTATGTCGCGACAGAGAATTCTACCTTGGCCAATTTTTTTGTTTTTCTTGCTAGAATTGTATCTTTTACATTTAAAACCTGTAAAACACAAAGTTGGTGAATATTCCACAATTCAGCATAAAAATGAATCATAAACTTCTAAAAATATGCCAGAAAAATGGATTAAAAATAGATGAGTTTAAGACTCATCAAATTACCCAAAACTTAAAGTTTTTCTTGTCCTCAAGCAAAGAAAAGAAAATTTTGTTTATCCTCAAACAATTTAGCTTTTATTTTTAATGAAATTTTTATGTTCAATCCACTATTTGGCAGGAAACATAACCTAGTTGTAAAATTATTTCTAAATATGTTTCCAATCTAGAATCAGGAAGATTTTCAATTAAGTTCACTAAACAGTCTAATAATTTCTATAATGTAAACAATTCAATTATTCAACCCTGATCTGTAAGTGTGTAATGGTCTTCTCTCTTCTTCCTTAGCAGATTAGTTAATCTTCTTGGATAATACTCAGATAGCATACTTCTCCTTTATTCTTTAAAGTCCCATATGCTTGTTTGTCATATTAATCTCCACTAATGTAAGCATATACCACCTTCAGAATCAATTAGGTCTTTCAGGCTTATAATGAGTGGCTTAGGTAATTGGGTAGATAATTGGACAATTTAGGCTCACTTTTACCTAGATTTCACTTACAACTTGGCATACTTGCCTTAAATATGCATCCTTGATTTTTCCATTCATGTCAACTCTCTAACCTCCCCATTTGGTTTGGTGCATCTTTCTGCATACTTTCTGTTGTTGTATTTTTCTTGACCACATTCAGAGTGTAAATTCCTTTCCATCTTTAAAGCTTTTTCACTTTTCATCTTCCATCAAGGTTTATGGAATAGTACAATGTTTTGTCATTTTAAGCTTTCGATTCGGTGCCA
The DNA here is from genome assembly GCA_016808115.1 of Tetrastigma voinierianum. Lineage (NCBI taxonomy): Eukaryota > Viridiplantae > Streptophyta > Magnoliopsida > Vitales > Vitaceae > Tetrastigma > Tetrastigma voinierianum. Next base: position 815,769 of record JAEQBH010000413.1, on the reverse strand, counting down.
CGCGGTGGGGTGGCGGAATCCACTTGATATTTGTTTCTATGTTCCTCTGCTGGTAGTCGACTCTTGCCGATATAAGCGGTCTAGGGTCGAACACGGGGATGGGTTTTCTTCCACTCTTCATCTCTCTGTCTGAGTGCTTCCTCCAGATTCTTATTCCCTTATTCTTAGCTTTGCATCCATATATTTATCTCGCAATTGGAGTTGGATTTGCATATGTTTGTCCCTCTCTTGCATCTCTTGTCTCACTGGCCTTGACATGTCCATGGTCGATGTGTGCTGATTCTCACGAGCTTCCATCGTGTTTATGATGAACTTGTCTCAAATATGGGGATACTGTCAAAATTGGGCTCAAACTGTTCTGCCTATATTCTTACTCTTGAGTTGCACTATCAATCTGCATTTGATTGATTTCTATGTTCTCTTCTTCCTATCATCCAACTTCAGCTTCTCTTTCTCTACCTCTATTCTTAGGCCCCTTAGTGATTCCTGTCAGTGCTAGAGGTGAAGTCCTAGTGTAGGTGTTTGTCCTTTTCTATACAGACTAAAACCCTCTCAAATTAACATAGTTACAAGAGCCTTACACTTCTCTTGTAACCATGTCGCTTTGGATAAATTTTCTTGATTAAATAATTCTTTCTTAATGTTCAGGATTTTTAAAAGATGGGTCTGATACCTTGACCTTTGCAAGTGCACGGAGTCATACAAGTAGTAAAATGCGAATGTATGTCGGTATCATTCCCATAGAGATTGACAAAGAATTAGAGATCAACTACCCCAACTACTGAAATTCTATGCTATTTGGACTAAAAACTCATAGTGAAAGTTTTATATAGAAAAATAAAGATCCTAGACTATTTACTACAAGTTTAGCAGAAAAAAAAAAATTGACCAAAAATAAATGGTAACAGAAATACTGGACTGAATCAGTTTCCTATGAGGAACGAAAACTATCAAATAATTACAATAAGCGATCCGATTCCCTACATGAAAAGAGCATTGCTCACATTTTATTTATGAATCTGGATTTGTCCAAGATTGCCTAAATGTTGCAATTGGATTTCTCCATATTCACTGGTTTGAAGCCCTTGCTTCTCTTGAAAACAAGATCAAACCAGCTACCTATATTTCTAATTCTCTTGCAAGATCTGGGCATTTTTCTTTCTCAATACTTCACACCCATTTCTTGATGACTGCAGATCTTTTGCTTTCCTTCTTAGGGTTTTTGCAAAATTTCCACCACTTAATTGGTGGCTCATCCTCCAGATCTATTGGTTCGTCCATTTCCCTTGATCAGATCTCAGCTAACATAGGGTTGGGAGCTTCCCATTAGATTAAGGTGAACTCTCTGATTATTTATATTGTTAAATACTCCCCTCCAACTTCAATTATGAGCGAATGGGGAATTTATCAAAATGAACTTTCATAAGCTCGGCCCGATTCATCAATGGTAGTCTAGCATACCCATAAGTGAATGTTCTACGGCTCTCGAGGAATCTCAACTACGTGTGCAGCGAGAGGGCATCCTGGAAATCAGAGTAAGATACACTCCCTCAAGTGGTATTCGGTACTACCATTGGGAACTTATCGATTCAAAAACGACACCACGTAAGTAAATCTAAAGCCAAATAATTTTCTCCATATTTTTGCAGAAAAGACTGTAACTAACTGTATATCAAATCAAGCAGAGTTGCGTTCCAATTACTGCATTACAATTAAAGAAATGGGCACCGATCACATACATCCCACTATGTCCTTGATAGGCTGAGAAGAAATGAATTCCAGGAATTTTTTTATATTTCATAAATTTTCAGGCAGTACTTTTAAGAGAAAATAACTGAAATAAAAATCCAGCTCCACTCGTTTATGCACAGTTCGCAGATTCAGATCAAGAAAAGAATTCAAGAAGAAAAAAAATAAAATAAAAAAATAAAATTCTACTCTAAACTATACACTGAGTTCCTCTTCTTTCCCCTTTTTCTTGGCAGTGAAGATGGAAGCTACTTTACTATTCTAATACTATCTATTTATCTTGTTAAAGAACTGGTAAGTCAAAAACTACAGGTGAACTTCTCAAAAGTAAAGCCCAATTCACTATCTCAAGTCGCGACCTCGGGTTGATGTTGCGACCTGGATTCCCTTTATTTGTTTCAGTTCAGTTGTGACCAAGTTTCTTGCAGCTTCGTTGATTAGTGTTCGCGACCTCAATTGTGGTCGCGACCTCTTTGGCTCAATTGTTCTTCAAGAATTGATGTCGCGACCTTAATCTCACGTTGCGACCTAGTTGTAGTTCCCTTCTGTTGCAACTCTGAGTCACGACATCAGTTTTAGGTTGCAACCTCATTTTAGTTGTCACCACTTTAATTCATAATCAGGACCTTCTTTCCTTCTTTGCCTTTGCATATACGCGACCTGAGTTTTATGTTGCGACCACATTTACATTCTTGCCTTTCCTTAGGTGTGACTTTCTTTGTTAGGTCGCGACCTCGCTACGCAGTCTTTGCTTTGATTTAGCTAGAAGATATGTCGCGACCTCAATAATTGGTCACGACTATTTTTAATAGCCCCTTGCCTTTAAATAGGTCATGACCTCAATATGATGTTGCGACCTCACGTTGTTCCTTTCTGGTTGCAGGTTGTCTCAGTTGCTTTAAACATAGTTGCAACCTGGATGTTGATGCTCAGAGTGTATTCAAGTCACGACCTCAATGATCGGTTGCGACCTCCTTTTAGGTTCTTTACTGATTAAGTGGTCGTTACTCCCCTTTGCTTGGTACAGACTTTGTTGGCGAGTTTTCATGTTATGACCTCAATATTAGGTCACGACATGGCTTTGTTATATTCAATGTTTCTTTAGGTCGCGACCTCATGGATTGGTCACGACCTCCCTTGGGGTCCTTGAATAACAAAATGGTTGCGACTTCAATTTCCCTAACTGGGACTTCGCTTGGCTCAGTTTCAGGTTTCCTGTCGCGACCTCATTTATGATTCTCCTTCTCTTGTAGTTGCAACTTCAAATCTCTTTGTTGTGACTCCCTATTCAGTTCCATGTCATGACCTTGAGATGATGTCGCGACCTCAATTTGAGTCCTTCATTTAAGAACTGGTTGCAAGTTCAAATTTTCTTATAGAGACCTCATATGTGGCTTCATCAACGGATCAACGTCGCGACCTCATATTGGCGTTGCGACCTCAGCTTCTGATTTGAATAGTTTCTTTCGTCTCAACCACATTTTCTTGGTCACAACCTCATTAACTGGTCTTGGTGATGTTGTGACCTGGAAATAACTGAACAAAAGAGCTCCCTATCGCGACTTTCATTTCCTAGTTGCGACCTCCTTTATGTTGCAGGCTTAATTCTTCTAGTTTTTGCTGGGATTTTCGCTTATGCTGTATTTTCCTGCAAAATTAAATTTGAGCAAATTACCTAGGTTTCTGTATATGAATCAACAATTAACTTGTAATGAACTCAGAAAAATGGATTAAAAATCAAATGAATTTTTAGACTCATCAAATTCCCCCAAACATACAATTTTGTTTGTCCCAAAGCAAAGAAAAGAAAGAATTGTTTGTCCTCAAACAATTAAGCTTAAATTTTTAAGGACATTTTTCTGATTCACACCATATTCTTTCTTATTCCACCTTCTAACTTGAAATAGGAGATAGCAACATCATTTTAAATTTCAGTTTCGATTCAAGAAAAAGGAATGGTTTCCACTTTTATCACAAATTCTTTGATGAAATAATGTATTCAAACAGTTTATTCAACAAATCTTGTTCTCTGTGTGTGTGCAGGTCTTCAATCCTCTTCCTCTTCATGTTAAATTTAGTTAATCTTCTAGGAGTCTCCTTAGAAAACTGGTCAAGGTCCCATAGGCTTGTTTTTCATATTGATATCCACTAATTTAGGTAAATTCAACCTTCAAGATCAACAAGGTCTTTCAGGCTTGTAATGTTGGGCTTAGGTAATTGGGTAGATAATGGGAAAATTTAAGTTGCAAATTACCCAGTTTCCACTCTTTCTTTTAGCTAATTGCTTTCAGCTTTCACCATTTTTCTTCTTTGTACTTATTGCTTCTCCTCAATCTTGGCTTGATTCATCTTTTTGAAATCTTTTTATGGCCTTTTGATTTCCACTTGTACTTATTCAGGCCAGTTCCCTTGTTCTATAAATCTTTTGCTTCTTTTTTTTTTTTTTTTTCTAAGAATGGGAATAGTGCAATGTTTTGTCTTTTTAGGCTTTCTATCACCCTTAGAGAACTTTGGGCTACCAACTCCCATACCAGTTGGCATTAGGGTACTAGGTGTTAAAACACCCCTACGAGCTTAATTGTTCAAAGGAAATAGGCCGCAAGACAAAACTTATTCCCCTTTTTCATCAATTTATGTTTCTTTTTCCCTAATCCTTAAGGTTATTTCTTCTCCTCCTACCTTGTAATATTTGGAAATATTTTCCCCCCATACTTTTTTCTTCCTTTACAGTAGACGTTTCTGTGCTGTAAACTTGATAATTTGGGCTCTTTGTTGCAGGATTATTGCAAGGAAGGGAATTCAGGTTTTCAGTTGCTGTCATTTGAAGAATTAAGGCCTGTTTGGCTCAAAGCATGGAACTAGAGGGGTGTGCTTTAGCATATATTGAGGGTAAGCTTGGAAAAGTTCAAACTACCAAGGATGGCCTCTATCACTTCTTATTGGCTGTTTTTACCTAAGATTTCGCCTCAATCAATAATCTAACAAGTTCTAGGACCATGAACTCTTAATCATGAATTTCCCAGAAGATGTTCCTAATTCTTCTAAAAGTTTCATGAGTTTTGTTGACCAAGTGTATTGTTTCTTCAAGACTTGTACTGATTCACTGTTTATTTACACACTTTCAATCAAGTTATTTGTTCCTTCAGCAATATCCTTTTCTTTTCTTTTTTTTGCAATCTAAACTAGATTTTAAATAAGGCTGCTACTCTTGATTTCAGTTTACTAGTCTATGCCCTTATATTTCCTGCATTGTTGTTCTTGGGATAAAAACAGAATTGATCATTTGATCCTTGTACAGACAAGGCACTCATAATTTTCATGCTAACAGTAAATGACACAAACACAAAATTTCAACGTATCAATTCGTGAACCCAAAACAATCAATTTAATAATCAACTGGAATTTTATTTATTCACTTATCAAACATCTCAATGATGTACAATCTGATTTTTCTATCTATAAAAAAAAAACGAATGCAAAAATTACAATTAGGACTGTATCTAATCCAGAGGAAAATTCTCTATTTTCTTGATCTAAAACCCATTGCCTTATCCCCAAAAGGAATTTGTGTATACAACTTTATCAGTTCCACAGTCTCAAATTTGCGGCTGGAAGGAAGTGTGCGGGACTCGTTCAACGAGGCCTTTTCCTTGCCTCCTACATGCGAGTTCCTGCGGATGATGGGTTAATTAACCCTTCTTCCAATTCCCTTCCCATCATCCATTCTCGATATTACGAGAGCGTTTATGGAATCATGGCGCAATTGGTTGCTAGATTCCATTCATTCCATACGCTCTGCATTTGCACCCTTGGAACCCGTCTTTTTCCTCATTCTCTTTTTCCTTGATTCTCATTTTTTATTCTTTCTGTGTTTTTCCCATCCTTTTATAGTGATCTTGATCCTCTTGGGAACGAATAAGCTCTTAATTATCTTTTTTAGATTTCCAATAAATGAATTAAAGGAAAAAAAATTTCGGATTCAAGCGACCTAAACTGATTCTTTGTAATTAAGGCTCGGTTACTGGTTCTGTATTAATAGCAGTTTAGGTCAAGGACTCAAAATTATGGATGCAGAAGTGGAATGGTTGGGATGAATTAAAGTTGAATGGAAATTTGAATGAAAGTTGGGCTCAATGTCATGATTACGATATGAAATTCGCGACATTAAATTTGAACCTCTTAATTAATGATTTTCAATGAATTCCATATTTAATCTTTGGAGCATGAAATTAAGGTTTAAAATCTATTTTTATTGAGATTTGGACAATTTTGGTCACAACTACAAAGATTTTGTCGCAACTGCGTGCAGTCACAACTTCAATTTCCTTTATTTGTGACCTATTTCTCTAACATTGGCACAATGCCCGGCTTCTTGGTAGCGACCTATGAATTGATGTCCGCGTTAAATCTCCCTTTGTTGTGACTGAGTTCTCATCATTGTTATATTCAATTCTATTCTGGTTGTGACTTAGACAGTTTATTGCAACCAAGAAAACTTCCAGGTCTCTTTGAACAATTCAATTCACAAAAAATTCAATTCACCAAATCCAACCAAAACCAATACAATTCATATTCATCATTCAAATATTCAACGAATCCACTCACTATGCATTAGATTCAAAATTTGAAGCACAAGAATACAAAATATTTCCCCCAAACATTCAATCATGCTATATCTGAGACAAAATTTAAATTAATTCAAGAAGGTATGCCTTTTTGTCTCTTTTCTTTGATTAGGTTGATTGTGAATGTTCCTCGCACATTCTTATTATCTTGCAAAACTAAAAAATATTTACTTACTCTTCAAGCAGTCATGAATAAATTTCACAAAGCTATTAAAAACTTTCACACAAAAAACATAACGGGAAAACTTAAAACAAACTGATGTGGATTGTCTTCCACAAAGCTGCTCAATTTTTAGTCTTTAGCTGGACTTGCTGCTACTATGTTTCTGTTTCTTCAAATTTTCTCATTGAACTAGGGTCGATCTTCGGTTGTTCCTCTGGTAGTGCTGTCTTTGACCATTAACTTTGAATTCCTCGTGATTGCTGGTTCTAAGTGTCACTGCCCCAAAAGTTGTACTTGACACTACTGTATAGGGTCAACTCCATTTTTATTTAAGGTTTCCTGGAAAGAGTTTTATTCTGGAGTTAAACAACGGGACTTGATCTCCTGTTTTAAATTCTCTCCTCGAGAATCCCCTTTGATCTTTATTTTTTGTTTTTTATCGCGTATAGATTCTAGCACTATCATAAGCTTCATTCCTCACTTCTTCCAATTCATTTAGCTGGAGTAGCCTCTCTTCTTTGCTTGACCTTGAAATCAAAGTCGGGTTCTTGATGGCCCACATAGCTTTTTATATTATAGCTTAAGGAAGGTGTGAGTTTTCCAAAGACAAGCTTTATTATGGGGACATTCGGCAGGAGTTTAAAATCAGTCATGTATGCCTAGAGTGCATCATCAAGTTTCAGAGACCAATCTCTTCTGCTAGAGCTTACAGTATTTTCAAGAATTTTCTTTATCTTCACATTTGGTTTCAGCTTGCCCCCGTTTGTTTGAGGATGATAAGCCCGAGCTCATAATGTGTTTGATACCATATCTACCCATGAGTTGTCAAACCCTTATTGCAAAGTGGCTTCCTCCATCACTGATTATAGTTATGGGTGTCCCTAAATATCTTTGAGAATATTTTTGTAAAAATCCTAGCTTGTGCTAGCATCAATTCTTGGGACCAAACTGTTTCTCTCAGCCCATTTGATACATAATCCTGACCGGGAGTATGTATATATTTCAAAATGAAATTTGAAGAGTCCCCATAAATCTAGCCTTCCCCATACATCAAATAGTTGCACCACCAGGATACCTTGCGGGGGCATTTCATGCCTTTTGCTGATATTTCCCATTCTTTGGCATTGATCTGACCGCCCCATTCAAATAGTCGCCCGAAAATAGTAGGCGATAAAATCGGATGGAGGATTTTGTGGGTTGTTTTGTCTCCTGCAAAATGTCCTTCATATGGTGATGCATGACATTCCTGTAAAATATTGCCTTGCTCACCTTATGATCACATCTTCGATGTTCAGTCGACTCCTCTTCTATCTGATGAGTCATCCCGGATGCTTAGTACCCTGCTTTGTCGGTCCTTAGCTTTTTTTTTACGCTGGTAGGTGAATTACAGTGGCATAATTCCACATGCTAAGAAGTTCACAATATCAGCATATCAAGAAGTGGAATGGCGGTTGAATCAGCGCTCATCTGAAAAATTTGCTATTTCCCCTTTCTTTTTCCATCTGACGAGGTTTTCCACTCTTGACAAGTGATCAACTATCACATTGTCACAACCTTTCTTGTCTTTTATTTCTAGATCAAATTCCTGTAATAACAATGCCCACTTGATCAGTCTTGACTTTTCTTCTTTCTTTGCCATTAGATATTTAATTGTTATAATCGATTGTGTATAAACAGGACCCCCTAATGTCTGACCCAAATTTTCACATACAAATACTATTGACTATCTCTTTCGATGAGTCGAGTATTTTTCACGACTTCATTGAAGGTTTCTTTGGCATAGTATATGGCCCATGAACATCTTTGACTACGTCCCATTCACGGTATTACAAAATCCACTAGCATCACATGATTTCAAATTCGGTTCAATACGGTTTTGCCATGGTGGGAGCTTCAACTAGTCTAGATTTGATCTCTTCAAAAGAATTATGGCAGGATTCATCAAATTTGAACTTAGTATCTTTTTCGGCAATGCATAGTGGTGCAATTTTGAGAAATCTCACGATAGTCTTACGTAAATCCGGCATGTCCTAAGAAAATTATAATTCCACTTGAAACGTAGTGGGTGCCATCAGATTTCTTATAATTGAAACTTTTGCTTGGTCTACTTCTAGCCCTGCTGCAGAAATCATGTGCCCTTGGATAATTCCTTCTGTAACCATAAAGTGGCATTTTTCCCAATTTAGAACTAGATTCTTGTCCTGGCACCTTTGAAGTATTGTCCCCAAGTTATGCAGGCACTATTCAAAACTGGATCCATACACTGTAAAATCATCCATGAAGATCTCCATAACTTCTTCTACTAAATCAGAAAATATAGACATCATGCATCTTTGGAATGTACCAAGAGCATTACACAAACCAAATGGCATTCTTCTAAGCGTACACAATGGGCATGTAAAGGTGGTTTTTCTCTGATCCTCAGTGCGGTGCGAATTTGGTTATATCAGTATCCATCAAGAAAATAGAAGTGAAGGTGTAGGCCCGACCTATCGGCTATCGATCAATGAAAGGCAGGGGAAAATGATCCTTCCTTGTTGCAGTATTTAGTTTTACGTAGTACATACACGCACTCTCCATCCCATCCCACCGATTCTTGTAGGAATCAGTTCATTCTTTTCATTTCTGATCACAGTGAATCCACCTTTCTTAGGAACCACATGCACTGGCTTACCGAAGAACTATCTGCTATAGCATATATAAAACTTGCATTCAACCATTTTATAACTTCTTTTCTAACAACTTCTTTCATCACAGGGTTCAGCCTCCTTTAATGCTCAATAGAAGTTTTTGCATTATCATTCAGCAATATTTTGTGCATGTAAATGGAGGGACTGATACCCTTTAGATTCTCAATTAACCAAGAAATAGCTTCCGTGTACTTTTTGAATTTGCGTGACACATTCTCTTGATTCGATTAATGCAGCGATATGATATTTAGTTTCTCTTTTCTTGTTCTAAGAAAACATATTTCAAATGTCTGGGCAATTCCTTCAATATTAACCCTTCTGCACTAGTTTCCTACTCAGTAGTTTTCTATCCATGGCTGCATACATCATCTTGATTGTTTTCATTTATGCTCGAGACTGTTTCTTTGTTATACATACTGGAAAGCAACATTTCACAATCAATACTCTCAAGATACTGAAATTCATCTCAATTTCATTGATAGAATGTTGAAAGAATATCTGATCATAATTCAATTCAACTTGAGAAGACTGTATTTTCTCTGACCATACAACTGCATCTACATCAGAGGTGTTCCAAACTTATTAAGATTAAAGTTCTTGCTTCATTCCCCACCCTTAGAGTCGAGTTCACCTTTACTTTTATCTATCAAAGCTGACCCCAATTGCTATGAAGGTCTTCCTAGCAGCAAAGGAACTTGGGTGTCTTCCTCCATCTTCATAATCACAAAATCCTCAAGGAATATGAATTTTCCCACCTTGACAAGCACATCTTCAAGAACACCTTCTAGTTGTGCCATTGATCTGTCAGCCATTTGCAATGCGATTGTTGTTGGGGTAAGTTCCCCCAACTCGACCTTTACTGCTTGCGAGGCATCAAATTCTCTGCCTGAGAATCACACAGGCTATCGATTGAAAGTGCCCAAAAAGTGCTATTTTGAGCCCTATTTATTATAGGTTTTGAGTGTTTTTTGTGTACTAATCATTGTAATTAACCTAATTTACACATTAAGGTCCCTATTATCCTACTGATCGCATTTTGTGGCAAATTTTGCAGTTTTTGCAAGGTAATAGTGCCAAAATTGTTGAGTCGATCCAAACACGAAGAATTCGAGTCAAGCTCAACATTGCGGTCGGAGACGGAAAAGAAAGAAGAGCGAAGAAAATGCAAGAAAAATGGAGCATTGCGAATTTTGGTTTCTGCGAAGCATTATTGCATCCTAGCGTCTTTGTTCCTCAATGACTGTTCTCTCATGCATTTCACGCCTCAGTTTTTTTGTTGCATTTTTTTTGTTTCATCCCATTTGGTCCTTGTAATAGTTAAATGTTTTTGTTGTTTTTGGTATTTTCACTTCTCATGGTGGCTATATAAGCCATTTGTATACACTGTTAAAGGGATGTTTTTTGCTGTGAATAAAATTAGGGCTCCAATTCTCCCTTTTTTCTTATTTTCTCCCATTTTCTCTCCCTTTCTCGGCTGCAAACCTTTGCTCGAGGATGACAACTCAGAGGATGCTTGGCTAGACCTTTTCCTCCTTGAAGAGGAGGGATACTGGGCTTTGGATTTGAGGTAAACTAACGGTCCTCTATTTTTAACGTAGGCATTTATTTTCATTTATGTTCCTATCCTTCACTCTAGATTTAAATCTCCTAGATACATCTTGATTGACCAGTGTTTGGCAATCTTTTAGGGTTCATTGGATGCTTGTACAGATTCGGTGATATCACATGAGTTGCCTTCTATTCTTTGTGAGATGAGTCCGGGAGGTAGGTTTCAACATCTGGGACCATGAATGTTCATTAAATGTCGTCTTTCAAAAGGGAAAATCATAGGGTTTAGTTTTTAAAGTTAAACGAAGATCCGGTTCAGGAAATGACTATATGTCATCCTCCCCAGCCTTGAGAAAAGACCAGAGGACATGTTGGTTGCCTTAAAACTAAGCAGGTGGCCACGACACTTCAGGGGAGTTATATTTTGCATTTTTTTAACTTATTTTCATTTTCAGTTTTAAACAATCAACTCCCCTATTTTTACCAAAACCCCAAAATCCAAACCAAATTCACCATTTTGAGCCTACTGTGAGTCATTTGTACGAAGAAAACTCATCCATGTGTTCGATCCTAGAAGCGTATCACTAGCCAGTGAATGCGCTACGTGATAGGAGCAACTTAGGTATAAATTTTGTTGATTTCGGAACCCTACTATGGCACGAATCACTATCTTGAATTCATATTTCCCTATGGAGCAGGGAATGGTGAAACTGCCTTGGTCCTTCATTTTTGCTAGGAGCTTTTGCTGGATAACTACACTACAGGTACCAGTCAGGTTTACTAGTCTTTACTCAGCTATTTTCCATTTCTTGTTCAATATCTCCTTCAGAAATTTCGCATAGTTAGGCATTTGGTTGATTACTTCTTCAAAGGGGATATTGATTTTTATCTTCTTGAAGATGTCCAAGAATCTAGAAAACTACTATTCCCTTTTTGCTTTCTGAATCCTATGAGGGAATGGCACTGTAGGTGTATAAGATGGTACTCTCTCCTTCTGTTTCTGCTCACTACTTCCTTCAGGCGTGTTCTTCTCTCTTTCCTTTCCAGTTTCTTCTTATTCTGCATCAGTCTCTTCTTTCCTTTCTTTCTTGATGTTTTTGCCTACTTCTTTCCCACTTCTTAACTGAACTACCATGCAGTCCTTTGGATTCTTTTGAGTGTCACTAGGGAATGTACCCTTGCTCTGATTTGGCATACTAAGGGCCAGCTGCCCTACTTGTGTCTCCAAGTTCTTTAATGAGGCACTTATATTCTTTTGAAATACTTGAGTATTAGACTTGAAGGCTTCCAAGTCAGACAATTTATGTTCATGGAAGTGTATAAGCCTCTTGTTGTCCCCCATGAACTGCAGCATTTGTTCTTCAAATGGTTGAGTCCTCCTATGACCTTGATAGTCATTCCTACCTTCATCCTTAATCTGTTTGCTTTGGAACCTTGGTGGGCTGGCGATATCCTAATGAGGATTACATCCATGCCTTGGGCCTTGTCTTCCACTCCACACATGAGAAATTCTCATGGTTCAAATCTTTGGTGTAATGTGTGGGCGAGTTAGGATTTGGCTTGAAATAGTGTTCTTGGTTCATTCCGCGTACTTAACCTCCTCGGCCCATAAGGAGTCCTCTTTTGTTGGTACTTCAACACTTCTTCTCATTGCTTCTCTTTCCACTGCTCCTATTTCATGAGAAATGTGTATTTTTCTATCCTGTTTGTCCATCATATGCATGATGGCATCTAATTTTACTTCCATACCTGTCATTTTACTCAGCTCCATGACCCCTTTTCCTTTGCTGTTACCCTTTGAAAACTCAGATGGAGCTTTCATATTGCACTTGGCCAGGTCTTCTATCATATCCCTAGCCTCTTCAACACTTTTTCTTTTGAATGCTCCACAGCACGAAGCATCAATGATGCCCTTAGATGTATCGTTTAAAGCATGATAAACCTCATCGAGTTTTTAAATCAATTCCATGCATCGGACACCTCTTCCAACAACCTCTTGAATCTCTCACGAAATTTTATATGAAACCTCATCTTTCTTGTTGGAACACTATTATCTCTCTTCTTATCTCATAGGTGAGAGATAGGGAAAAAGAACACCCTTTAATTATCTTACCGGCTCTTCCCAAGTATCAACTGAACCATATGGTAGCCAGCTCGCCTGTGGCTGCGCTATATCTCTTAAGGAAATGAATAGGAAGAGATGCAACTTTATCACCTCGCCTCGCTCCATTCGGTTTCCTTTGTATTTGCCATCTGAGAGTCTACCGGATGCTCGTTGGGGTCTTCAGTGGGGTGGCGAGTGAACTGATGTTGTTGCACCATTGTTATCAAAGGCGGCCGGTTCGAAGTTGTTTGCATCTGATGGTATACGATTAGGGAATATTCTTCTTTAATGATCGGCCTCCCGGAAATCCTCCATTGTATCGGTCGTAGGAGAACTTGGCATTCTTTAAATCTTAAGCTCCTCACATGCGGTCATGTCTTTCATCTGTCATGGCTGCGTTCTCTGCTCTTTTAGTCTTTCTTAAGCTTCTGAGTGTTCTTTCCAATTCAGTGTCTGTTGGCAACGAGGATCACGAATCTGTTTCCCTATGCATTAAAGTTTCTGATTGAAACACTTTCAGTTAAAAGATTAGTGGAACCTAAAAATTTATTTTCAACATGGCTTGTTAAAGATCAGTGGTTGGTCAAGCCACTGCTTATAAAGCTGTTTTTGGTATTTTCTTTTATAAAATGTAGAGAAAAATGTCCAAATTAGCATTTCCCTCTTTTGTTAGAATATTGATCTATTCAATCTTTTCAATCCACGGCAAGGACGCCATAAAACTTGTTTGCCTTTTTCTATATAGACTAAAACCCCCTCAAATTCACATAGTTACAAGAGCCTTACACTTCTCTTGAAGTCATGTCACTTTGGATAAATTTGCTTGATTAAATAATTCTTTCTTAATGTTCAGGATTTTAAAAATATGGGTATAGTCTATGACCTTTATAAGTACACAAGTCGTACAAGTAGTAAAATCAGAATGTAAGTTCGAATTATCATTCCAATTGACAAGAATTAGAGATCAACTACCCCAACTACTGAAATTTTATGCTATTTGGACTAAAAGCTCATAGTGAAAGTTTTATCTAGAAAAATAAAGATCCTAGACTATTTACTACAAGTTGAGCTGAAAAAAAAAAAAAAAACACCAAAAATAAATGGTAACAGAAATACTGGACTGAATCAGTTTCCCGTGAGGAACGAAAACTATTAAAGAATTACAATGAAACAGTCAATTCCTACATGAAAATGCATTGCTTTGTTTTATGTATGAATTTGGATTTGTCCAAGATTGCCTAAATGTTGCAATTGGATTTCTCCATATTCACTGGTTTGAAGACCTTGCCATTGAAGACAAGATCAAACCCATTACCTATATTTCTAATTCTCTTACGAGAATCGAGCATTTTTTCTTTCTCAATACTTCACACTCATTTCGCGATATTTGCCCAGGATATTTTGCTTTCCTTCTTAGGTTTTTTACAAAGAATTTTACCATAATTGAAGGTGACAATATCATATCTCAATGGATTAGTCCCTTTCCCTTGATTAGATCTTAGTTAACACAGGGTTGGGAGCTTCCCTTTAGATTAAGGTGAACTCTCTGGTTATTTATATTGTTAAATACTCCCCTCCAACTTCAATTATGAGCGAATAGGGGATTTATCAAAATGAACTTTCAAAGCTCATTGGTTCGTCGATAGCGGTCAGCATGCAGTGAATGTTCTCAGCTCTTAGGAATCTCCAACTCTGTGTCACGCAAAGGGCATCTTGGAAATCAGAGCAAGATACACTCCCTCAACTAGTATTCGGTACTACCATTGGGAACTTATCGATTCAAAAACGACACCATGTAAGTAAATCCAAACCCAAATAATTTTCTCCATATTTTTTGTAGAAAAGATTGTAACTAGCGTATATCGAATCCAGTAATTTGGATTCAATGCATTACAATTAAAAGAAATGGAGCACCCAGATCCGACATCCACTATATCGCAATGGTAGAAGAAATGAATTCGAAATTTGTCTACATTTCATAAATTTTCAGAAAGCGAGTACAGAAAATAACATAAATAAAAATCCAGCTCCACTGTTGATTCGTGCCTGGTAGAGCGTCGGGAATCAACAAAATTTATATCCTCGTTCTCCTCTTTGTAGTAGTCAAGCTCTTTGATATAGTGAGTCTAGGTCGAACACGGGGATGGGTTTTTCTTCGTACAAATGATTTAAGGTGAAGTTAAAAATGGTGAATTAAATTTGGATTTGCAAGGTGGTGATAAAAAGCGAGGAGGTTGGTGGTTGCAAGCGAAATAAATAAAATAAAATGTAAATATAACTCCTTGAAGCATTGGGCCAGGTTTAAGGTCTAGAGCTGTAGAAGTCTGGGTTAATTTCCTCGTTGGGGAGGATGACATATAAGTCATATCGAGCGGGATCTTCATTCACTTTAAAGCTAAACCACAATAATTTTCCTTTTGATATAAAGCATTTATTTAGCATTTATGGTTCCTATAGTGAAAATCTATCACCTTGATCCATCTTACAATGACTCATAAAGGGCAACTAATGAATCTCAGTGGATATAATAATAAGTATCCACTGAACCCTAAAAGATTACCAAGTATTGATCAAAGAGGATGCATCAAAAATGAAAATGTAACCCCTTAACCTACCTCGGTGGCTCGTAAATGGCAACTAATGGATATCAGTGTATCTAAAGCTAAGAATACATTGAACCCTAAAAGAAACTTATAAGTATTGACAAAGAAAGTACATCAAAAAGCTTTAAACCTAGAGTTAGAAATTTGGGAACAAAATCTTCGGAACCTGTACGTGAAAAACAAAGACCACCGGCAGCCTTCAGATCCACCCCCGTGACCTTCTACTTCAAGGAGGAAGTGGTTTTAGTCGCCCATCCTCCAAGTTGTCAACCTTGGAGGGTGTTTGGAAACCAAGAAAGTGTGAGAAAGAGGATAGAGAAGAGAGAAAATGAGGGCAAAAAATAGGGGCCAGCAAATGCTTGCTTCTCTTCAAAAGAGAATTAAAACTTAGGTGACAGTGTTTTACAATGGCTTATATAGCCTTACAAACATGTGAAATACCAAAATAACCAAACTAGAATAATTACAGTGAGGGTATAGATGAGAAAAACCAAAAACGAAGTCGTTTGGATAAAAAAAAAAACCAAAAGTAGAAAATTTAGCACACGGTGATTTTTGCTATCATAGCAAAAAAATTCAGTATGTAATTATGTCTGTTCATCAGCATTCCATTGGTTCATGCTTCACAAGCTCTTGTTATGCTCCACCTTCCCGACCTGCACCACACCGCATCCTGCTATTTCTTCCATTTGCTCTTCTTTCTTCTTAGTCTACGATATATGATGTTGAGTTTATTTCGAATTCTTCATGTTGGATCGACTCAACAATGTTGGCTATGATTAGCTGCTAAAAACTGCAAATTTGCCACAAAATCACGTCAGTAGAATAGTAGGGACCTTAAATGTAAATCGGGTTAATTAGAATGACTAGTATACAAAAAGCACTCAAAACCTATAATAAATAGGGTTCAAAATAGCACTTTTTGGGCACTAATCACACCCCCCAACCTACACTTTGCTAGTCCCTTAGTAATGAAAGAAAGAAAGAAAGAGAGAACATACAAAACAATAACAAAATAACGTTCACAAAAATGGTATTTCAAAAAGGTTGTGAATGAGTAATGTCTAACCCTAAGTAAGAATAATCAATACCGTTTCCAATAATTATCATGAGAGAATGAATGCCATACAAAATTGAGTATTAAAAGAGCCTCCTTCTTTGTGAATCAACCAGAAACTTCCACCAAAACCTAAGTGTTTGTTTGATCAGCTCTCAACAATAAACTACCAAACTGCACTCTCCCCCCAACCTAGCTACTACCATGACCTAGCATGCTAACCAACCCAAATAGATTAGAACCCACTTCTTATTCCACAATTCTTTTTGTGTTGTAGGGTGCAATGCTGAGGAATCGACCTCACCAAAGCCCATGTAACGGGGATCTACCGATGACTCCCAACCAATTAAGGCTTAGGGCACCAAGTCATAAGGATCTTTTGACCACAAACTCTTCCACCCCGAACTTCGAATGATTGCGAGACTCCAGCACCTACAACTTGCTCAACTCCACCTATCCACCCATGTAGCGAGCACTAAGTCGGTGGCTCCCAACTAGTGAAGGTTTAGGGCACCGGGCTTTAAAGACTTTCGTCATATACCCCTCGGACCGTGCTCGGGTTTCAAGGCAAAGTGTTGCAATTTTTATTCTTTTTCTTTTCTTTTTCTTTTTCTTTTTCATATCTTTTTCTTTTCTTTAACTTTCTTTTCCACGGTCCTTAACACATTAAAAGGTAGTCAACAACCTTTAGGATAGGTTATTGTAAGTAAAGGAGGTTCAACGAGTTTTATTTATCATTGAGCCTAATGTGTGCTCTTTGTGGTTAGCTAAAGGTGGAAAGAAAAAGGTCGATATCAACAAAGTTCAACTAATTGTCCACTCAATTCGGCATGGAACCAATCTAACATCAATAAGGTGGACAAAGTTTACGGTTTTCAAACTATAGGCTAAATGAAACACAAAAATTTTGTTAAAGCGGGTCCAAATTTTGAAAAAGTAAGTTGTTTAGTATATGACTTTATAGAAATAAAACCTAACAAACCCTTGAACATCTAAAATGGGCTTTCACAAAATAGTACAAAAGAATAAATACAAGCCACTTCCTTGATAGCTTCCTACTCCCAATGACATCTCGAATTATTAAAATGGGGCTCGGATTGGAAAATTAGAGAAGGAAGTGTTACCTCCTTCATGAGATGTGATCATTTCTGGATAGGAGACTTCGCAAGCTTTCCGTCGACACCTTATTCACTCCGTTTGGGCTTCAAATAAACAAGTTAAGAGAAGAAAAAAGAAGAAAAAAGTGATCAGTTGGAGCATTTTGAAAATTACACATTCATAAAAATTTCAAAAGTGTTTTTTCTGGCCATATTTGGATTCTACACTCTCTAAGCTTTCCAACGGTACCAAGAACGGCTAAAACGGAGTTCGGATGAAAACGTTATGAGCGAAACAAAATTGGAGGTCAAACGTAGGGCCCATAGCGAAACAAATTTAAAAACGCTGATCACCAGAATTTTAAGCTAGGCAGCGAGAATTCTTTGTGTATCACGAAACTTTTTTTGTTTTTTTGAAAAACAAACCAAATAAATAATAAGCTACAAATAAAAATAAAAATAATAAAAATAAAAATAAAAACAATTTTTTTTTATAGACAAATATTTTTATATATATATATAAAATTATAAATAAAAATAATAATTTTTTTTTTTAGAAATAAAAATAATATATATAAAAAAGACAAACATTTTATTTTATTTTTAACTTTCCTATTCTTGTTGAATTTGTTTTGTCTTATTCTTTGGTAGTACATAATTTCGCTAAGTTAGCGAAATTTCGTTATGATAGCGAAATTTCAATTTCGCTACCACTGCGAAAATTCAATTTCGCTATGGCTACGAAAATTTCGCTATCATTCAGAGAATTTCATTGTGATTGTGAGGAATTTTTACGCTCCATACTTACCTTGCCCGTTTCTTAATTTAAGCCTTTGAATTTTCACTAAGCGCAAAAATTAACACCACGAAAAATTAGAAAAATTGCAAAAGTAAAAATTAATCTAAAAACAAAATTTAACTAAAAATTAGAAAGAAAACTATCTAAAAAGAAAAAATTAAAGAAATCAAGAATAAAATCACGATGAAATAAAAACCAAGTGAAAAATTAAACAACAAAAGTGGGGGGAGTATTGGCTACGAGCCACTTCATGGGCCTTCGGCTCTTTGGAATGGCGGACTTAATCTTGGGTTAGTTAACTCTAAATCGGTATTGCCCAGAATAAGCAGTTTGTGCCATGCAGTGGCGAACACATTATGTTTTAATGTAGTGGCAAAATTGTAATACGAGGGAACCCTTTAATCTCTTGAAGTTATGACGGGCGGTGATGGGTTGGACTAATCTTTGGGAGCAAGTCTTTGCTGAGTCTTGATTTTCTTCTTGAATTAATGGAAGCGATGTACACTTATGAGTGTTTGTAAAATTAGTCTTAGCATTGGCGGTTAGTATTTTGGAGTTGGGGTGTGATGCGGGTGAAGCGGGATATAGGCGAATCGAGTAGGGGGCGAAATAAATTGTTCTCTTTGTGTTCTTCCAGCGGTTCCTCCGGTCCCGACAGATTTCTTCCTTCTTCTCTCCCATAAGTAGGCAATGACACCAATTACGAGGATTCAACATTTTTCTACCAGGCCTTCTTGTAGTTTGCTATAGACAGCTCCTCCGCCCATGGTCATAGGTGAAGCTGCAACCAGTTTTCTTCCTCTTGATGAACAAAGTGATTGGTGAGCTTTGAGATGGATTCACGGGATGCCCAATTTTTGATCAATTTAGCTTTGGAACCATCCAATTTTGCATTCAGGCTCTCTTGTAATCGAGATTTCTAATTTGCACAGACGGAGTCTTTGCTCTTTGCTCCTCTGCATGAAATTATCCCTTTATTTTTCTGGTTGGGATGGCTTGTTCAACGGGGATGGGGTTGGTGGTTCTTCTTTGAGAAGTGGGGCATAATGGAGGTTCGGAGGTCCATATTGTGGAGTCTTGGTTTCCCGCTGAGGAATTTGTGTGATTCCCAACTATGGTTGTAACCTTTACCATATGGTGAACTCGTCCATTGGTTTCTATAATCCTGATGGACATATAAGCTCTGGGTTTTTCTCTCCACAGGGTACTCACTATATTGTTCTCCTTAAGTGTTCCATTTGATTTAGTTCAAGCTCAACTTGGAACATGCAATCTGCAACAAAAGGCAACCTGAGAACAAACAAAAACAATCTACTTGTGAAACTTTTTTTGTTTTGTTTTTGAAACTAACAGAAAATGACAGTAAAATATAAAAGCAATTCACCAGTACTTGTGATGAGGATCATAAGTGTTCCACAACTCGTCAAATGCACTTAGGCACCATCCCGACGGCGCCATTTGGTCGTGCCCGCGATAGGGTGATCGAATCAACAAAATTTATATCCTAAGTTCCTCCTATCTTTATGCATTAGTCAATTTCTTGCGGTATAATTGAATTACAGGTCGAACACGGGATGGGTTTCTTCGTACAAATGATTTAAGTGAAGTCAAAAATGGTGAATTAAATTTGGATTTTAGGTGGTGATAAAACGAGTTAATTCGGCGAAAATAAATAAAATAAAATGTAAAATAGAAACTCATGAAGCAATGGGCCGCGGGTTTAAGTTTCTAGGCTAGCAAGAGGTCAAGGGTTAATTTCCTCGCGTTGGGAGGATGACATATAGTCATCTCTGACCAGGATCTTCATTTCACTTTAAAAACTAAACCTAATAATTTTTCCTTTTGATAGAAAGCATTTATTTAACATTTATGGTTCCCTACGGTGAAAATCTATCACATCGATCCATCCTACAGACTCATAAAGAACGCTAATGAATCTCGGTGGATCTAATAATAAGTATCCTTTGAACCTAAAAGATACCAAGTATTGATCAAAGAGGATGCATCAAAAATGAAAATGTAACCCCTTAACCTACCTCAGTGGCTCGTAAATGGCAACTAATGGATATCAGTGTATCTAAAGCTAAGAATACATTGAACCCTAAAAGCTTGCCAAGTATTGACCAAAGAAAGTACATCAAAAAGCTTTAAACCTAGAGTTAGAAATTTGGGAACCAAAATGTGAGACATATTCAATGAAACGGGGGAACCACCAGCCTTCTACTTGGAGGAAGTGGTTTTCAAGCGCCCTGCTCCTCCGAGTTGTCATCCTTGGAGGGTGTTTGGCAGCCCGAAAGTGAGAAGGAGAGAAGAGAAAATGAGGGCAAAACAGGGCGTAGCCTTCCTTCAAAAATTAAAACTTAGGTCAATTGTGTTTTACAATGCCTTTGCCTCTAGCATGTGAAATACCAAAATAACCAAACTAGAATAATTACAATGAGGGTAGAAATGAGAAAAACCAAAAACGAAGTCGTTTGAATAAAAAAAAACCAAAAGCATAAAATTTAAGCTACAGTGATTTTCGGCTTATCGCATAGCGAAAATTCGCTATCATAGCGAAAAATCGAGCCTAGCGAGAAAAGTTAAATTTTTACTTCGCATAATAATACAGCTATCGTAAGCGAAAATTATATGATAGCGAAATTTCGCTATCATAGCGAAAAACACTGTGCATAGCGAAAATTGAAATTTATTTATGCCTGATATTCGCTATGATAGCAGTCCCGGCGTAAGCGAATTTTTGGCTTCTGTTCCATCAGCTGTTCCATTGGTTCATGCTTCACGCGGCTCTTTGTTATGCTCCCACCTTCCCGGCACTTTTGACGTCCTGCTATATCTTCCATTTTACGCTCTTCTTTCTTCTTAGTCTCTGATTTATGATGGCCAGGTTTGACTCGAATTCTTCATATTTGAATCGACTCAACAATGTTGGCATGATTAGCTCGCAAAGCGCAAAATTTACCCACAATCACGATCGAGTAGAATAGTAGGGACCTTAATGTGTAAATGGGTTAATTAGAATGATTAGTATAAAAGCACTAAAAACCTATAATAAATATAGGGTTCAAAATAGCACTTTAGGCACTTCAATCAGCTCATTCTTGCATAGTTCGAGATGCGAGATCGAAAAAGAATTCAAGAAGAAAAAAATAATAATAATAAAAAATAAAGAAAATAAAATTCTACTCTAAACTATACAGAGTTCTCTTTGCTTTCCTTTTTCTTGGTAGTGAAGGCAGGCTACTTTACTATTCTAATCTTTGTCTGTTATCTTTGTTAAAAGAACTTGGGGCGAATCCCGAAAATAAAAAAATAATCGGTGGACTTCCAGCCGAGTTAACATCTCGGTGGCGACGCCCGGGTTCGATGTTCCATGACACGGATTCCCGCTGTTTGTTTAGGTTCAGTGCGAATTAAGTTTCTTCAGTTGTGACAAGTTTCTTAAACCGTTGATTAGTGGCAACCTCAATTGTAGTCGCTACCTCTTTAGCTCGATTGTTCTTGAAGTCACGATCTTCGGTGACATAATCTCACGTTGTGACCTCGTTGTAGTTCCCTTGCATTTGCCTTTCTGAGTCCGGCTTGGTTTTAGGTTGCAACCTCCTTTTTAGTTGTCACCACTTTATGAGTCGGGACCTCCTTTCCTTCTTGCCTTTATCTTAATTTCCGGTTTCAAGTTGCGACCACATTTCTGTTTCTACTGCCTTTCCTTAGGTGGTGACTTTCTTTTTTTTAGGCCGCGACCTCCTTTTAGGTCTTTTGCTTTGATTTAGCCAGAAGATATGTCGCGACCTCAATAATTGGTCGCGACTATTTTTAATAGCCCCTTGCCTTTAAACAGGTCGTGACCTCAATATGATGTCGCGACCTCACGTTGTTCCATTCTGGTTGCAGGTTGTCTCAGTTGCTTTAAACATAGTTGCGACCTGGATGTTGATCCTTAGAGTGTATTCAGTTCGCAACCTCAGTGATTGGTCGCAACCTCCTTTTAGGTTCTTTACTAATTAAGTGGTCGTGACTCCCCTTTGCTTGGTAAAGACTTCGTTGGCGAGTTTTCATGTTACAACCTTAATATTAGGTCACGATATGGCTTTGTTATGTTCAGTGTTTCTTTAGGTTGCGACCTCACGGGTTGGTCGCGACCTCCCTTGGGGTCTTTGAATAACAAAATGGTTGCGACTTCGATTTCCCTAATTGGGACTTCGCTTGGCTCAGTAGGTTTCCTGTCGCGACCTCAATTTGAGTCCTTCATTTAAGAACTGGTTGCAACTTCAAATTTTCTTACAAAGACCTCATATGTGGCTTCATCAACGGATCAACGTCGCGACCTCAGATT
Organism: Tetrastigma voinierianum; assembly: GCA_016808115.1. Lineage (NCBI taxonomy): Eukaryota > Viridiplantae > Streptophyta > Magnoliopsida > Vitales > Vitaceae > Tetrastigma > Tetrastigma voinierianum. The sequence goes on along the minus strand of JAEQBH010000413.1, from coordinate 792,998 downwards.
GGCATTGCGACCTCAACTTCTGATTTTAATAGTTTCTTTCGTCTCAACCCACGTTTTCTTGGTGCGCAGCCTCATTAGCGGTCTTGGTGATCTTTGTGACCTCGAAATAACTGAACAAAAGAGCTCATATCGCGACTTTCATTTCCTAGTTGAGCACCATTTGCATTCTTAGGCTGATTCTTCTAGTTATTGCTTGGATTTTTGCTTATGCTGTATTTTTATGAAAAATTAAATTTGAGCAAATTACCTAGGTTTCTATATATGAATCAACAATTAACTTGTAATAAACTCAGAAAAATGGATTAAAAATCAAATGAGTTTTTAGACTCATCAGTAGGTTTCTTCTTCCTCTCAGTTTCCTTCTATACCACCCAAAATGCATAGGCTATTGATTAGTGCTGGATGAGGTACTAGTCCTCTGTAGCCCCCTTTTTAATAACTCAAAATTGAGTTCTCTATGATTTTTCTAACACTGAACTTGTACCCCTTCAAAATGGCGTACAAAAGTATTGCTTCTTTCTTCCTGGCTGTGCTCAAGTGCTTAGATGGTAAAATAACCGACCAAATGAAATAGAATCAAACCTTTCCTTGTTCAGTCAATGCTCCTCTTGCAATGGACTCATGTGAATTCTTCCTTGTGGCATTCCACTTCCCTTTCCATAAGTCAGAAAATCAACAATTTTCTGGAAGTCTAGTTCCTTTACGAGTTTCTTGAACTTCGACCCGTTCTTTCTCTCGTTCAGATTGTACGTTTGGTCGATCTTCTCCCTACTAAACGATATCCATTTACCTTTTGCATATATTGTGTTATCCTTCATTCCCACCATGTTGGCATAAAATTCTTTTACTACACCTACAAATCCTCGAGTCTTGTGCTCACATAAGAGATGACATCCTCTCTTCTCAATTACTTCTTGGAAGGGGGAGATCAACTTGCTGAAGCCACTTTCGCCTATTAAATATATGCGCTGCAATTTTTCCCTCCAGGTGAAATAGGCCAGCTTTTAGAAAAAATTGCTTGCTTTTCCCTCTCTGCACTCAGCCCCAACTTTTATAGCTTCTCTATTTCTCTTTCTAGTTTCTTCAACTAGTTGCTCAACCTTTGCTATTTCTTTAGCTCTTTCTTCTTCCAACTCTGTTTCTTCTTGAGTCACTTGGATTGTTTCTTCCTCCCTCTCAGCATACTCTTCCATCATTTCGTTTAGATTAGGAACAAGGTGTGACAACTTAGACATGGTCAAAGTAAGGTTTTTGGGAATTTAGGGTTTTCGAAAGGAGAGAAAGATATTTAGTGAAGAAAGATGAGTAGGTTGATGGTTTATGATGTAGGTGGCCTTTCAGTTTTCAAAAATTATCTATTTATAGGCCAAATGTTTTGTTGTGCCATCATTAAATGTCGCCACAAAAACTAACCTAGGGTTTGTTCCCTTTTTAATCTTATGTCGCGACATAAGAAATAATGTCGCGATATATTTTCTGCAATCACTTAAAAGCTAGGTCAGTCCTTTGTCGCCACAGAGCAAGAGTGTCACGACATAAAAATATGATGTTTAATTGCACTTATGTCATGATATAGAGAAATATGTCGCGAAAAACACCTTCTTGCTAGATCAAAGTTTAGAGCCAATTTGGTCGTGACAAAGAAAATTAATGTTGCGACCTAGCTCAGTTCTCTCACTTGACATAATGTTGCGACGTAAAGAAATATGTTGCGGCTGATGGCACCACTGTGACTTAGATTGGCTATCCTCTTTGTCAAAACAAAAACTACCCGATTCGCCTTGAGTCAAACAATGTTGAGACAAAAGACTTTGCTCGCCCAGCAATCTTGTAAACTCTCGAAATTGCACAGTGCTATTTTCAATAAACACACAAATCACCGTATGCAATATTTTCCTTCCACTCAAATCATATTTGTGAAAACACATCTAATCATCAAAGTAACTCAATTCAAGTATTAACAATCACATTTCATTTCTTCACTCAATATAATTCAACAGGATGATATTCATAGTATTCAAAGAAGGAGAACAACAAAGCTACAATTCAATTTATGCTCTATTAAATAAATTCCCACAAACTTCAACTATGCATTATAATTTAAGAACAAGTTAGGGAAATGGAAATACTCCCCCTAATAGCACTTTCTGCATAATCAGTTTGAGAGAGTGTGCTTTCTAATGAAATTCATTTCTAATTCAGCTTCATTGTCTCCGAAAAATCATCAAAAACAATAAATAAAATTTCAAATAAAAATTTAAAATAAACTTCAAACATACCAATTTTAACAAAATCAAGTTCACTATGAAAATTAAAAATTGCTTGGGTTGCCTCTTAAGAAGCTACTCAGTTTAATGTCTCTAGTTAAACATTTGCTGCAAAATGTCTTCTTTTTAGAAAAATTCTTCCATCTCTTTTCAATTTGGGTCAATCTTTATTTATGTTCCCTCCAAGGTAATGCTTTAATCTCTGACCAGTCACTTTAAACTCACTTCTAGTTTTCAGTGTCACTGCTCCAAAGGGTGTACTTGCTACTAATGTGTAAGAACCACTCCATCTTGACTTCGATTTTCCTGGAAACAGCTTAATCTTGGAATTGTACAATAGGACTTGTTCTCATGCTTTGAATTCCTTCCTCAAAATCTTCTGTTCATGCCACTTCTTTGTCTTATCTTTATAGATTATGGCATTATCATAAGCTTCATTCCTCAACTCTTCTAGTTCATTCATTTGGAGTAATATCTTTTCTTTGGCAGCTTGAAAGTCACAATTTCTTTTCTTGATGACCCACATAGCTTTGTATTCCAGTTCTAGAGGGAGATGACAAGGTTTTCCAAATACAATTCTGTATGGGGACATTCCAACGGGAGTTTTGTAAGCGATTCTATAAGCCCACAATGCATCATCTAGCTTTATAGACCAGTCTTTTCTGCTTGCATTCACTATTTTCTCCAAAATTTTATTTATCTCCATATTGGAAATTTCTGCTTGCCTGTTTGATTTAGGGTGATAAGCCAAACCCATTACAAGTTTGATTCCATATCTGCTCATGAGTTTTGCAAAAACTTTATTTGCAAAATGGCTTCCCTCATTGATTCGTGCCACAGTAGGCTGAGCTAAAATCAACAAAATTTATATACCTAAGTTCCTCCTCTCACTAGTAGTCAAACTCTTTGCAGTATAGTGAATCTAGGGTCGAACCACGAGTGGGTTTCATCCTAGGAATGATTTGCATAAGTGCACGAAGGTAAGACTTTCTATTTGGACTTTTGGATTTTTGTTTCAACGATTAATGATGAGTTTGAAAGCTGATTAAGCGCAAGCGAAAACAGTGTTAAAGTTAGCTTTGAAGATTTGGGTCACTAACTTGGTAGCTTAGGGCAAACAATTGTCCTCGAGGTTTTATCCTCGCGTTAGACAAGCAACCTATAGTCGAGCTGCTTAGGATGTGTTTAACTAGCAAACCTACCTTTAAATCAACTCCCTGGCCCAGAATTAAGCCACGAATGTAGCCATCTATATGGCCTTTACAGTTTGAAACCACAACATTAAACATCATTTGAGTGGCTCGTAAGACCATCTAAAAACCCGCAGTGCATCTAGCAATAAGTATGCAACGTATCACAAGCATGGTAAGTATTGACGATCACTAACATTGATGCTATTCTGACCATATTTTGAGAAGATAAGCCATAAACACGGTACCTATGGCTTTTTAATACAAGAGACTGACTGCATATGCCCCACCACCAAGCTAGCTTCCTTTCTCTTCAAAGAAAAACCTTAAGCATCTCTTGAGTTGTCATCCTCGAGAGGGTGTTGCCTTGAGAAAATAAGGGAAGAGGAGAGAAGAGAAAAGCAAAACCCTAACCCAAACTCTGAGACAAAAATAAAAACTTACCAAAATTACTTCCCTCCTTTTGTTGCTTAGAAAATTTTAGGAACCAAGAGAAATGTCACTTAAGGTGAAGTCGGTTGCATTAATTACAAAAACATGATAATGAGAGAATTTCGCTAAGGCTCAAAAAATTTCGCTAAACGTGAAAATTTAAATAGCTATGAAATCGCAAGAAGACCATGGTAAATTTCGCTAGGCGATTCAATGATTTAGCTAAGCAGCGAGGAAACTAATGAAACTAATCTAGGTACCGCTAGGAGTGTGCCTAGCGAAATTTTGAGGTGTCTAACGAAAATTAGTAGGCTAAGCTAAGATTGCGAAATTTTGGCTAAAGATTCTGAAATTTCGCAATCAATGAAATACCTGTCATAAGCGAAATTCACGGTTGCTTATTAAATCACTTTACATTGCTTCACATCCTCTTGCATCGATTTCATATTTGCCTTCATTCTTTCTTTGATTTTTTAGTGTTTGATGGTGACAATTGGTTCAATCTTCATGATTAAATGATGTCACCGATATTGAGCTGAAATCACGCAAACCTGCAAAACAACGAAAATAACCTCTGCTTGGCATAAGTGATACTAAAGAAGACTTGAACACTTCGGGTGGCATAAATGACATGATTAGTGTAAAAGCACTTCGAAACCACCTATCTAATATAGGGTTCAAAATAAGCACTTTTGGGTACTAATCACACCCTAAGCGAAGCGTTGCTAGTCCCTTAGCGATGCAAAAACTAAAAGGAGATATATCTTGATGATTTTTGAAAAGTTTATGATTGAAAAGATGTATGTACATATAAACATTGTCCTTAAAGCTGAAAAATGGACACCAAGTTTGAAAAATGAGCTACAGAAATAGCCAAACCTTTAGACAAATTTTTTAAGTCCAATAACCAGTTCCATGATTCTCAACTTGAATTTCCACCTAAGTCTAATGGTTCTTTATATAACGAGTTAGACGATAAATTTTAAAATTCCCTCCCTGACCTAACCTTTATCATGGCCTTAAGTTGTTGAACAACCTAGATAGGGTTAGTTACTCTCTTCTTTCTTTATTCAACTACAATGTAGGGTGCAATGCTTAAAATCAGAGCTTCACCCAAAGTGGGTGTAGCGAGGTCAGATGACTCCCGACGGTAAGGTTTAGGGCATCAAGCGAAAGGATCCAGCTGGCATGACTGCAGACTTCACTCAGAACTCCGAATGACGAAAATCAAGCACCTACAAATGCGTTAGACTCTACCTATCCACCCGTAACGGTACTAAATCGTGTCCCAAGCTAATTAAGGCTTAGAACATCGGAAGTCTTTTGCCATACACCCTCGGACCGTGCTCGGGTTGGTAACTTCACGATTTTATTTTCTTTTCTTCTTTGCTTTTTCTTTCTTTTTACTTTTCTTTTCTTTCCTTTTTGAAGCCAAACTTGGTCTTCAAGTATAGAACTAAATCTTGAGTTTATGACATACTAGGCGCATGCAAGCGAAATCGAGCAAACAAATTCAGCCTATTGTAATAATCTGAGTCGTGTGAATTAGCATAAGGAGAAAGTCACAGTTGAGCATCACAGGCGCAATTGACCGCTGTTTCAAGCATGGAATTTGTTCTAACATAAGCGACCAACCAAGGGGTTTTTCAAATTTCCATTCAAAAAGCGAATTGTCAATTAAACAATTCAATTGTCAATTGAAGCAATTCAATTGTCCAATTAGGCAATTCAATTGTCAATTGAAGACAAAGCAATTCATAAACGAATACAAAGGATATGCAAAGTGTGTGTATATATATCTTTGAAAATAACTTTTGATATAGCCCAGAAATAATTGCTGCAGCCATGCAATGATATACAAAAATATCTTGCACCACTATATTTAATACATGAATCCTAAACAAATTAGTAGGCGGTTGATAAAGCTTGTAACTATAAAAACATAAAAAGAAACCCTAACCGCCTAATTTATTTGTGGGTAAGGTGGTGATCTCATACTTGTTCTTCTTCCAGGAGTCGAGGAGAATGATCTCTCGACCCCGCGATGGCACGACTAACTCCATGGTGTTGAACTTCCCATTGGTGACTTGGTCCTCATTGATGGATTCTGAATTGAACAATTGCCCTACAGTGGCTATTGATGGCAATACCACAACCTCTTCTTCACCTGGGTTGGCTATATCCACACAATTCTTGATCGTTCGACTTCCACTGCATCCACGACTGCAGTGCACATCATTAATCACTTGATTTTCATCGATACGACATTGCTTATTGTTCAAGTGGAATATGTTCAGTTCCAATGTCATGTTGCCAAACGTAAGTTGCATGACTCCATTCCGGCAATTGATGATTGCATTGGCAGTGGCCAGAAATGGTCTTCCCAGGATGATTGGCACATGATTGGGCTCATTCGCAATTGGCTCGGTGTCGAGCACTACAAAATCTTGGGTAGTAAATTTGTCTATTTCACCAAGACATCCTCAACTATCCTTTGGGATTTTAAGCGTCATCGGCCCGATGATAGTGTAAGTGTTTGTAGGTTTAAGTTCACTAAACCTATTGCTTGTATGCGAATCACGACATTAGGTTAATGACTTGTCTATGCAATGCCCACGATATTGATTTGAAATTGTGGGGAGATCATGGATCCTTGTATTTAGTGGATATTTGCTGGATTATAGCATGACTTGTTCATTGAGAAATGCCTTTTTCTCAATCCTAATCCTTCTTGATTGTGCAAAGATCTTTCCAAAATTTTTGCATAGCGAGGGACTTGTTTGATTATGTCCAATAGAGGTATTCGCCTTTTACTTGCCTTAAGACCTGCAAAATGCACCTTCTTCGAGATGCCTTCTTCTTACCTCTAAGCGTGTGGAAATGGAGGTGGTATGCGAATCATTTCATTGAATCCTCCTTTAGGAGAATATGTTCGGGCCCAATTCTCCTCCTTTGATTGGATTCTTGACGAGAACTTTGGCATGGGTTGATCAACCTCTTTTCCACTTCTTAGGGTAATTATAGCCTTAATCTCATCCATTCGTTGTTGGATGATTCCTCATGGATTCCCTTTTGGGTTTGGCCTTTGTTTGGGAAGGAAACCTTCCTCTTTCTGCCACCTCCGAATTTTGTTGATCTTAGTGATTGAATCTTGTAGGTTATCAATTTTACGAGTTTCAAGTTGCTCTCTGCCATCTATTCTCTTGTTGATGTACTTTCTCGATGTCAATCCTTTGTGCGATTGCACATTAATTCCTTTTTGCTCTTCACAAGTTGCCTACGCCTCCAGAATTTAAAAATGAGAAGCGTTCCGGTGATGAGGATGGTGTGGTTGTGGTTGATAATGAGGAACAATGTGGTTTGGCACCTGGAGTACATAGGCGGGGGTAGGCTGGAAGGTTTGGATGATTTTCGATTAGGGTTATAGTTGTTACCATATGGAGCATCTATGGGTGTTTTATTTTGATTTAGGACATGGGCATACTCTAGACAGTGCTCCTCAGGGTGATTATTTGATTGAAAATTGAAGTAAGAAAATTGGGATGAAGATAACTCATTTACTGTTTGCATTTCATGATGATTTTTCATTTCCAACTCATCCAATCTTATAGTTAAAGTGGTCAATTTTTCTTTCATCTATGTGTCTTCAGAAAATGCGTACTTGTCTCCCCTTTGGTGGTTCAATGGCCTTAATCTTTCGGCTTCCTTAGTTAGGTTCATCGACTGCCTTTGAGGTTCAGCCACGTAGTTCAAAAATCCATGGCTTCGTCAGGGTTTTGCTCAAAAGTTTTCTCCACACATAGTCTCCAATAATTGCTTCATGTGAGGCATACCACCATAAATTGGTTTACCGAGAATCCATGTCAAACGATGGTGTGAAATTACCTTGATGGGTCTCCATAAATCTCTCGACAACGATAAAACCTCTCACCCATCTTGAGCTGCAAAGGTATAAATTTATCTCAAATTGTTGGTCTTATGAGCGAAGAACTTCTAGGAATTTACGCTTTTGTAGCTCGTGACCTCATTATGGTTGGCCTCGGTGAGTTGCAATCTTGACCTTGTCCTTTAAGGTCGGTGGAAATGATTTAACTTCCAGCAATCCATCCATCATACCCTTCATAGTAGTGCAAACCTCCTCAATCCTAATGAGTGTATGGATTTTCATTTTCCATACCATGGTATGTGGGAAGTAGGGTGCAGTAAGGCCTCGCTACATCTTCGGCCGGGAGGAATGATACGGGGATGGGGCCTTTCTGGGGAGGGGTGGATGTGATCCTCATGGTTACATCATTTTGTTGGATTCATTGGGGGTTCCTGAGGCGACTCTGTTGTTCTTCGGGTAGTGGATCCGTAGGTATCGGTGTGTACCTGCCCGACTTCAGCCGGCTGGTCGGGGTTGTGTCTTGATTCTATGCGGAGTCTTCTGAAGTTCATCTGTCCGGTGCTTGCGCCACCATGGCCCCATTACCTGGCCCGAGACCTGAACGACTTGCAAGAGTTAGGGTTGCTTTAATAAAAGCGCGTATATAAAAAAACGACAAACGGTGAAATTCTTGTAAGTGATGAAAACGCGATTCTTTATGTGCGATTCTAAGAGTTAAAATTTACATTCACTTGTGATGTTGATCTGATACACTTGACTTATCATTCGTGTGGCTTGGCACCATCATTATTGGCATGCACTGATTCGATGTACAATAGTGGTAAAAATCAACAAAATTTATATACCTGGTTCCTCTATTTGCGGTAGTCAAGCTCTTGCGGTATCAGTGATCTAGGAATTCGGGCTGCGGGGATGGGTTTTCATCTAGGAATGATTTGCATAGAGGTGATGTTTTTTTCCCACCACGAGGTAAGACTTTCTATTGGACTTTTTGGATTTTTGTTTAACCGGTGTGATGAGTTTGAAGCGAGTTAAGCGTAAAAGCTGAAAATGAAGTGTTAAAGTTAACTTTGAAGATTTAGGTCACTAACGGTAACTGACGTTTGGTATGGGTTTTTCTATCTTCGCGTTCATGACAAGCAACCTGTAGTCAACCAATGGGATACCATGTTTAACTATGACCTGCCTGAAATCAACTCCTATTTGTGTCAGCACAGATAACATGCATCTATATTGCTACAGGTTGAAATAACATTAAACATCATTTCGGTGGCTCAGTAAGACCATCTAAATACCATTATCTAACAATAGTATTACCTTTGTGATCCTAAAAAGCATGGTAAGTATTGGCGAATCACTAACATTGATGCTATTCAACCATATTTTGTGAAAGATAGGACTCAAACACGGTACCATAACTTTTAATGCAAAGACGACCTGCATATGCCCCGCGCCCGATAAATACCAGCTCTCTTTAAAGAAAAGAGAGGCTTAGCTAAGCATCTGTGAGTTGTCATCCTCCCGAGAGAAGTGTTTGGCAGCAAAATGAAGAGGAGAAGAAAAGCAAAACCCTAACTAAACTCGAGACAAAAATAAAACTTACAAAAAATTACTTCCTATCCTTTTAATTGCAGTTTGCCGCAAAATGGGAGGGGGCTTATATAAACCTGGTACATGAAATACCACAAGCCTAACAATTTAGCTAATTTAGGAATGAAATAATACACCAAATTGAAGTCAGTTGCGGTAATTACAAAACATGACAGTGGTGAATTTAGATAAAACAAAAAAAATTCATTGGCGAAAGTTGGCTGGCAGTGAAAAAATTGCTAACTATATGAAATTTAATAACTTGAAATTTATGTGAAGAAATGCAAAATTTAAGCTAGACAGGTATATAACCAATTTTTGGTGTCTAGCGAAAGAAAATTGTAATTATAAGATGAAATTTTATTCAAAAAAATTCTTGAGGAAATTTTTAACGAAAATCTAAATTTTGTAATCTTAATGAAATTCAGAGGTTTGCTTTATTCATCTTTGCATTATTTCTGTCCTCTTGCATCGTTCCATAAACTGCCTTCATTCTTCTTTTGATTTTTGGTCACATTTGATGGTGACGATTCGAGTTCGATCATGTGATTCGTCATATGCCGATATTGAAGCTAAAGTCATAACAAAACAATAAAAATAACCTCTGTGGCCTCAAGTGATCTCTTAAAGAGGCTTGAACCTTCAATTGTAGCCTTAAATGACATGATTAGTGAAAAGCACTCAAAACCTATCTAATATGAGTTCGAAAATATCACTTTTTAGATGCTGTCATGATATAATAGTTGTTGGGTTAGCCTAAACACCTCAAGTATTTCTTTATATAAACTCCAACCACTATGCTTGTATCATTATGGGACAAGCTATTTAGCCTCCACCGTTGGATACACTGATGCAGCTAGAATGTAAATATTTCAATGATGTTGAAGATCACAGTGAAGTCATCCACATGATCTTTCTGATTCATGCGAGACATCTCTGTTTCTTCTCTTATGTTGCCCATTCTATGACATTTTATCACATTGTTTTACCTATTGAAACGGTCGCCATTAAGAGTGAGCGATAAAAACCTGATTGGAGGAATTTTTGTGGAGTTGTTACATCTCATCTGAAAATGTCCTCCATATGGTGTTTGACATTTATCAATAATTTCACCTTATAATGTTTAAGTACCATCGATGAATAATATTGCTCATCTTCTAAAAGTAGTAGATCATCCCGAATATAGAATAATGCTGTGGTTCTGTTTCTTTTTATATTGGTTAACTTTTGAAATCATAACATTAATTCCATGAGCTAAAGTAATTCATAATATCATTTCTTAGGTGTTTGATGATGTAAAATCATTGCTCATCAGGAAAGTTTTACTATTTTGCCCACCTGTACAACCCGATAGTTTTCCGAATCTAGGCAGTGATCGACTATCACATTGTCGCTGCCCTTCTTGTCTTTTAATTTCTAGTTAGGCTCTTGCGGCGTGTGCCTTACATCTGTCAGTTTGGGTTTGGCATCTTTCTTTGCCATCGGATGTCTAATTACTGGCATAATCGGTGTGTATGTATGGGACCCCCAGTATATGGGCTAAATTTTCTGAAAAAATACCATTGCCCGACATCTCTTTTTCAGTTATGAGAAGTAGTTTCTGTTCAGTGCTTCATTGGAAAGGTTTGTTGGCATAGTATGGCCTTGAACATCTTCGATCCTTGTCCCAAATATAGCTCATTAACCAATTACGTCTACACATAATTTCCAAACTCATGTTACCACTGATGAGGCTATCACCGTCTGGATTTAATTTCATAAATCCGACTTTACATGATTCATGAAAATCAAACTTTAAATCACTTTTTCAAAGCAGTCTACATAATGGGCTAGGGTGTAGGTCATGTGAATGTCTATCAAAAACCGACATGTCTAGAAGCTTCTTATCACCTTAAGTATTGTGGGTGTAAGTTTGTAGATAAATTGGTTGGCAATTACATACGAGCGACCTCTGAAATCTGCTGAAAGACAATACCCTCTGTACCATGAAATGTGATTTCCTAATTTAAGGCTAAATTCTTGTCTTGACACCTCTGAAACCTTTGTTTCCAAAAATTTCAAACATTTTACCTCCAGCTGGATCTATTCAAATCATCCATAGAAATTTGTAGCCCTCTTTAACAATCAGAACATAGCTACATCTTTGGAAGGTGTGAGACATTACATAGTACAAATAGCTTTCCTTCTAAATCAAAAGTTCTGTGAGACAATATCAGTGTTCTTGATCCTCGAGGCTAGAAATCTAGTTATGTGAATACCGATCAGAAAATAGTAATGGAGTGTCTAACTTTATCAACATTTGGTCGATAGAGAAATTTATGAGGATAATGATCATGATATCAGTGTTTAGTTTTACGTAGTCTATACACACCCTCCATCCTATCAGTTCTTGCAGAATCAGTTCATTATTCTCATTCGGTCACGGTGGATCACCTTCTTGGGAACCCGCGCGTAGGCCCCGGAGCTCTTGGTACATCCTAGATTGCATATGACCTGAATTCAGTCATTTATTCTTTCTGACAACTTCTTTCATTCTCTTTGGTTCTTCTTTGATGATATAGAGTCTTTGCGTGTATCTCTAAAGGATCATTATCCCGAGATAAAAGGACTGATATTCCTTCGATGTATAACCCGACGATTACTTCCTTGTATTTTCTCATAATCTCCAACAATTTATGTTCTTCAAGCTCCGATCTAGACCTGGCCGGAAATATCTTGAGTTTTGCTTCTTACATTATGTGAAAAACATATTTAAATATCTTATTAATTCTTTAAAAGGTTAACCCTTCTGAACTTGTTTACGTTTCTTTTGCTTCTCTTGATATTTGCTTGTCTTTTTATATGTTGTTGTCATTGAGCTAAAAGATTGTTTCCTTTAATTCTATTGAATCTGAGAGGGAATACAATCAAGATACTTGAAATTCATCTCATTTTCATTCATTGAATTCTAAAAATTACAACCAAAATAAGTTCAGGACTGATGAGAACTATTGTTTCTACAGTCTTACAATATAGAATTTCTGTGAAATTGTTTCGTCGTGTTCAACTTGAAGCATCCCCTTCTTCTCTGCCTCTTAGAGTGGATTCTCCATTTTCCACATCTATCAAAAATGGCTCAGTCAGATGAGGAAAAGTGCTGCTTCTTGATGGAACTTGTGTCTTCGCGACCATGATTATAAAGTCCACAGAAAAATGAATTTTCCCACTTTGATGAACATCTTCAGGACTATGCATTTATTATGATATGTCTTATCTTGCCATTTGCAAGAAGTCATAGTACGTGGGAGTAAGTCCCCCCCGAGCTGGAGTCGCTTAACAACTGATATAGGCATCAAGATAATGCTAGCTCTTGAGTCACACAATTCTTTCTTGAATTCAACATTTCCAATGGTGTAGGGAATGGTGACATTTACTAGGATCTGTATTTCTTTGGTAGCTCTGAATCGGCCCCACCTGCTTCATGATGTAGCTTTCAAATTTACCACTCATTTTTCAGCAAAATTTATCTTCTTGCTCATAATGTCTTTAAAAAACTTAGCATAATTAGGCATCTAGGTCAATTCCTCTGCAAAGGGTATGTTGATCTCTATCTTCTTGAAGACATCCAAAAATCTAGAGAACGACTCTTCCATTTTAGCTTTTTGAAGCGTTTAAGGGAAAGGAACGACATGTATGTATGCTTGTTTATCTTATTTTTTTTCTTGGTCTTCTCTCCTGTGGTGGAGTTCCCCACTTTTATTTTCATCTCTTAAGCTAATCTAATTCTCATTGTTTTCTGTATAAGTTTCTTCTCCTTCTTTTAGTCTTTTCTTCTCTTCTTTACGCTTTCTATCTCTTCCCTCTTAGGTGCCACCATCTGATCTTCTAATTCTTCCTTGTGTCACTTAGGAAGCCATCATTAGTTGATTCTACATTGTTAGGAGCTGTTGCCTGCTGTGTCTCGTTTTCAAAAGGCATTAGTATTGGCACGAAGCACAATTGTTTTTCTTTTAAAAATGCTACTGAATCAGCAAATTTATGCTGTGAATATTTAAACCTCTTATTTTCTCATGAGTCAACATTGTTTCAAGAAAGATCTCCTTTGTCCCTAATTTTCTGCTCTTTGACTTTGTTGTTGTTGTTGTTGTTGTTGATGGAACCAAGGTGAAGCATAATGTTGTTGAAAGTTCTGCCCAGGTCTTTGACATTGCTGTGTTCCTCCTCCATATGAGAAATTCACATGGTTCTTAAGTGCTGGTGTGTAATGAGTTGCCAAGTTGAGGTTGGGCTTAAAATTGTAACTTCTATTATCACTGAGATATTTTGCCCATTAAAACTTGATAGGGACCCTCATGGGCTAGTCCCTCTTTAGCACTATTCGTTTTCTCATTTTCATAAATTGTTCATGTATTGTGTATTACTCGTCGACCCGGAAGGCGAACCAGGACCGAGACACGGTCCTCCGCGTTTATTTTATTTTATTTTTTTAATCATTTCGAATAATCAAAATACAATTACTTTTCCAAATACATTTCAAATACTCAATGAAAATATATATACATAAATACCACTTTAACATAAAGGGCCCGTCATTTAATCACAACTCTTTTCATTAGATATGGCATTTCATACCCGTTTGGTCCTGTCCCACCTTTATCTGATAACATTATTATCCATTTTTAATATCAAATATTTTCAAAACATAATCAATTCATTTTCATAATAGCGTTTTGTACAAAATAAGTTGAATCATTTGATGTATGCATATGACGGAACTTTACTTATTCTCTGTGTGACATTGTGATGACTCTGATTCAACCCCCGAGAATCTAAGTCTTCCATTACTTTCGATCTTTCGGTACTGCTTGGCGATGATAAAAGCAGCGGCGCTAAGCATTTTCATGTAGTGGTTCTATATAGTACTCTCTTCCATTTCGGTTTAAGTGAGTCTGCAATTTTTCTAAACCATGCTTTGATACTTTGAATAATCGATACAAATCACGATACCGCCTGTTGACTCACCGCCATTCATTTGGTTCATTGATCATTTTCCAAATATGCACTTTCATATGCAATAAATCATTCAAAACACAATCATGCATTTCCCATCTTATCATTTTCCCTTAAGCAATTTAACCTATGCTTTGATTGCCGCAGATATGAATACTTAAACCTGATCCGTGAAATTCTGATAAATATCAGCATTTTTGTTTTGTAACACGTCAGATCTTCAAGAACATGGCTTTGGTTGTAAAATAAATTCATGAACACTACCATGGTGTTCAGGTTAGACTCTGGTCGGAGTGACACATCATTACGTTCGTTCGCTGATCACTGCTGGCCCAACTATTATTGGTATGCCGATCTATCCTTACTTCAATTTAACGGTTAACATTTTTATTAGGCATTCAAAATCATTCATAGCAACATGATATAGTATATATACATCATATACAAAATAATTCATTTTTCAATACTCGTGCTGATTTTTCATATGTGAATCATTTCAAAATTAATTGCCTCGAATCAATTAAAACATGATATGCGGTTTGTGGAAATCATTTCAATAATAGAACAATGATCGTAAAACTTGAAATAAGAAGAGATTGAATAGGGAACAAACTCCAAAATGGAAACAAAAGAGACAGTTGAAGAACAAACAAAAAAGATTGTCGTCCTTCCATACCTATCCTCAGAATCTCGACCTCAACTCGGGCTTTTCTCCTTGTTAGCCCCTAATCCATCACAAATGACAATCATATATTACTTTGGTCTTATTTCTACCCGACTCCCTTCCGGTACATTGTTCCTTTCATTTTTCCACATTTCCTCATCCTTAGACATTCTTATCATTCTTTTTAGCATCGTGTGCCTGTTTGTGAATTTGCGGGTTGTGCGTCAGGTAGATACATATTTCAGAACAATTTGTTATCCATAAAGTATAGTTTTACCATGCCACATTTTAATCGGCTCAGTCGGATGAGTGATGGCGATTTATGGCCTAAATGCAGAAACGGCTCCGAACCTGGCCACGTATCGGGCGAACCATAATTGACCCAAAAATAGAGCCTCACTTTTGATGAATTTCTGGGTCCAATGGGGTCCAATGAGGTCCAAAGTTGAATACACTTATTTGAAGGAAATTTTTTCTTCTAGAAGTCTAGTTCACCCAAAAATTTTAATCACTCAATTCGGATGAGTGATAGCGAGTTATGTGAAACAAAACCACAGGTTTTGGGAAAATTTGATAACATCTTCCTAAAACATTTCCTTTATAAAATTTCCTCATTTGAGACTCTGACCAATCAACTGACCAAGCAACTTGACAACCAATAGAGCACTTTTATTCCAAAATTGAGGTTTTCCCAACTCGAACAAAAAGAAAAATAAGTTTGAGGTTTTGGTTTACTTACCTCAAATCTCTTTCAATCTTCTTTCTTCTTCTTTCTCTTTGATCACCTAATCCTTGATCTATGGAGAAAATCACCAAGTTCTTCTCTTCCCTCGTCATGCCTAAGCTCTCCTCTCTTTGCCTAAAATGTGGAGTTATGGCATTCTGAGACAAATTGGTCTTTGTATTACATAATAAGTCCATGTTTGGCTACACACCCCTAATTCATCATTTCTCAAAAAAAAAAATTTCATTTAAAGCTTCATTTACTTTCATTTCCTCTCGTTCATCTGAGTTTATACTTTGGCATAATTACTCATTTATGACATAGGTCCTCATTTGACATTTTAACTTAAATTTATTTGGTTCTGTAAAATTATGGTTTTATCTTTTTCATTTTAGCCATTTTAAACTGGAAAATATAATTTAATTCTTTTACACCTGAACATGTTATAAAACTATTCGAAGATTTTGGGCATTCTGACTCATCCTTAAAATAATTTTGTCCTCGAAGTACCTTCGTTGAGCAGGTTGAGAAGTATTGTGACATAACTTCTTTGCTCACGTGGCTATGATATTGTGGTTTCTCCACAGCACTTTTACCAATGGGATTCACTTTTCATGATCTTTAGCCCACCGCCAGGCGAATCTCACATTGGCTCTCTTAAATCGTCGAATACGGTCTAGCTCAATTGTCTCGAAAGAGAGACTACATCACGATGGTCTGACACCTGTTCCTCCATCCAACGATGACACATAGAAAACATTATGATTCCTTTCATTTCCCAGAAGTAAAAATGATAACAATCACCATTGAACCTTTCTGCTCATATGTGGCCCGATGAACTGGGGCTCGACTTGCCCCTTTTCCCAAATCTCATTACCTTTCCAGCGTCACTGAAAACACTTTCGCGATCTCATGTCATTATCCTTCTTTCTCATGTCGGCGTGGGATTTTTGTCTATCGTTAGCCACTTTCAATATTTATGATGTTTCACTTTACTGCTGGTTTTCTTGGGTAAATGAGACAGTGTGTCTATCTCTTAACTTTCCAGTCCAACCTGATGGTGTTTTTCATTTTCTTTCCATGAGAGCCTCATAGGCGCCATTCCGTTACTCGGCCCCAGAATCTGTTGTTACAAATTCAACTAGAGGAATGTGTATCCTGCTTGCCTCATAGTCGATCACCTGACTATGATATCTTTGACACTTGAATCCTATTTCTGATTGCCCATTCATTCTCACAGGTGGGCAATTGTATTTGAAATTTAGTCGAGTGCTAAAGCCTCTTATGTTTCCCCAATCTCGAGGTAAGCCTCGAATATCATCAAAGAAATTATCTATATTGAATCCCATGTAGAGCGTTTTGTATGTGGCTACGCCCTTGTCAAGTGAATGGTTAGTTCTCCTTTGGTAGGAAGTGAGCTAGCAGTCGTCGGTCTGCCACGACCAGGCTAAGTCATCACTTTTTCTACATCCTTTGGTAACGAGCCGAAAAATCCGTTCTGGTTGGTCCATTTCACTCAGGTATTTTAATAGGCTGCAATATCTGAAAGACGATGTGCCTTCTCTTTTAAACACACCATACACTTGATCTGAAATTGACCATCTCTTTCATTCGGATACAGTATGAAGTCTTTTAATGCCTAAACTTACAGTATAAGGATCACATAAGATCATGCCACTCTTTAGTATGTATTTCTTTGTTCATCATCATTGGGTTAACAAACCCGATCTATAGTAAAGAATCATCATCTTTGATTATAACTGATTTAACCCTCTATTCTGATTTACAATTGCATCAATTTTCTCATCATTATTTTATGCCTTTAGCACTCGATTTAACAAATCCGGTTTTGCTATCAATTCTACCACTATTGCACCGTCGTTTGATAATGATAAATGAGCATTCAACGCTCGAAGAGTTTGTACCGAATTTATACTCAAAGCATCTGCTACTACATTGGGCTTCTTGGGATGATAATCGATCACACAATCATAATCCTTGATCAATTCCATCCATCTACGTTGCCTCAAGTTAAGCTCTCTTTGCGAGGGCAAATACTTAAGACTCTGGTGATTGGTATAGATGAAATACTTTTCTCCGTAAGATAGTATCCATAACAATGCAAACACAATGGCGTAATTCGAATCATGCGTGGTGGTCTTTCACGACTCTTGCCTTAGACTCGCTACCACTACCCTCTTTGCATAGGACACATCAAGTCTGTTTAATGACATCATAAATCTACATTATTCTTTATCGTAGATCGGTGATAAACAGTGTAGTTAGAATGCTCAACTCCAGCTAACTTGACACTTTCTTCCTCAATCTCACATTCTTTTTAACAATCTTGTCATCGGAGCCGTAGTCATGAAAACCCTTGCAATTTTACATGTGGTAACCAACTATCCAGGAAACTACATTGCCAGTGACATTTTCGTGCTTCCGTTCAATAATCCTCTATATTGTTTTTGGATCTATAAATTCCTTTTCTGATATAATATGTCTGAAAAGGATACTTCTCTCAGCAAAATTCACATTTGTAGTTTTGCATGCTAATTGTTCATTTCTCAAGGTTTCTAACACTAGATGTGTGTATCATGATCTTTAGATCCTTTGGTCTACCTGAGATGTAAATCTATAAACATGTTGTAAAGCTAATATATCTCAAATTAAAGTAAATTCATTAAGTCCATAAAGTCGTCGTGCATTTGTCAACTAACGTTGATACAAGGAACTCTGTAATGTCCATACATATATTATATACATCGCATCCTTAATCATGCAGGTGATACCGCAGTCCACAGGTCGATCTTTGACAAGACACTTGTACCTTTCAAGCTGGTCGAACAAGTCTATTATCACGGGTAACGGATGTTGTTCTTCTTTGTCATCTTATTTAGTTTCCTATGGTCAACACTACGACATGTATCTTCTTAACAAGGAACGTGGGCATACCATGGTGATACACTCGGATGAATAAATCCGCTATAACAACTCTTACCATTGACTTCAATTCTTTTAAGTCCATAAACCATTTCTATAAATTGTAATGGATGGAGTAGCACCGGAGTTTCACGTCAGACACAAACTCAATCTCTCATGGAGGTAATCCGATGATCTCGAAACTTTATCCAGAGATATTCTATTTGTAAGGTGTCTAATACTAGGTTCTGCCTTTTAGTATCTATGCATCGTGAAGTAGGCTTCCTGACCCTTTTGAACCATCATTATGGTAGTATGACGAATGTCACATTAGAGAGGTGCTTAGGCCTCTCGTAGATAAAAGTCACTTCTGCCCCTCGAGGTGTCTTAGGTCACTCTTTTCAGTCTATAATCGACCTGCTAAGTGTTGGGACAACCAATCTATCCCCAATATCACATCAAATTCTCTAAATGAAAACTCGATCAAATCTCGAAAACTCATACTCTCTTATTCTGATGGGGCAATCTCTGTAAATACTATTCATAATGACACTATGCCCAAGTGGATTTGTCACCAAAATGTCATACTCAGTTTTACTCTTCGGTAAACTACCCAAACTTGGATTGGTAGTACAAATATAAGAGTGGGTTGAACCTGGATCTATTAATGCATGTCAAATGTCTCAGATATTAAAATTACCAACTATCACATTTGGTGCATCTTTCTCTTCCACTGCCTTCATTGCATATGCCCTGGCAGGAGCACGAGCATCCTATCTACCCATAGTCTATGTCATTTGTCTCGGGGCACTCAGTGATGCAACACTCTTGTTATCCTTGTTGCTCTTCTATACTGCTAAAATTGTACCCCCGGTACGAGAGTGTGACGAGCGACTTTGGGATAATCTTTCGCTGATGCTCATTAAGTCCACAACCACAAAACAACGCACATTAATCTACGGCCTCTTTTTTGTTTCCTCTCTGTGTGTTACCCGATAAAAGGGAGCTAGTCCTTTGAATAACACCTCACTCTAGGTAGCTGAGTTGATCCACTGGTATCGAGTGGTCGAACCTTGTGGTCCTCTGAATTTCTTACTCTGGTGCTAATAAGAACTTTACTGTCCAGGGTTTTTCCTACCTTGTCTTCTTTCTTTCCATTCATACTCTTCTTTCTTTACTCTTTCAACATTTAGAGCACATGTCACAATTTTATAAAGTCCCATCGAAATCTGATATGGGACCGAATATGGTCATGAGGCCATCTTCAAACTTAAGATTTACGCTCTTCTCGATCCTTTAACATCTAAAGGTATACTTGCTCAGCCCGGGTAATTCTCTCGATACTTAGTCACACTCATGTCTTTTTTTCCAATTATGAAACTCTCATCTCTATGTTATGGTTGTCTATACCTATTGTTTCATTTGGATGCTAAGAAGAGCTCCATAACATACGGTGAATTGGTCCTAGTCATAGAAACCCGCCTTGTCAGCTTCATCTGTCTGGTGAGGTGCACACCTCTAAATTCTTCTACGGTGTGCAATGCATTTGCCTGACATTCTTTCAGTTATTTGAACCAAATTTTCCTGCATGAAGACTCATCATCATTCTTCCCCGAGAAATCCATGGTCGATATTTTCCGTTCTCTATCATTGTGTGGGAAGCTTATTCTAGTAGGTAGTCTTTGCTCTTTGTAGTGCCTGAGCTATCTGCTGGAGGATATCCATAGCACTTCCTACTGCTTGACCTTGCTCACGACTAGATGGAGCATGGGACGCTTGCCTACCTTCTCCATAGTAATTGGATATTTAGGCGTTGAGTCACCTCGACTGGGTATCCATTGCTTACCTATTAAGGTGACCGAAGATCCACATCGAGGAGTCACATTATCACTATATGAAAATCTGATGCATGTCATAAACAATTTCAAAATCATTTTTGTGGAGAAATGCGCCTTAACATAGGCTCACGATACCACTAAAAATGTGATGGCCAGCAGCAACAGTGCTCTAAACAGACCAGGAGGCGGACCTAGACCGGGGACGCGTCTACTCTTCCACATTTTCATTATTTTTCTTTGAATCATTTGAAATAAAATCCAAATACAATTACTAAATACATTTCCAATATTCAATGAAAATATATCTGTCAATACAACTTTAACATAAAGGGGGTGATCATTTGATCTTAAACTCTTTCATTGATATGGCATTCTGCCCATTTGGTCCATTCCCACC
Source organism: Tetrastigma voinierianum (assembly GCA_016808115.1). Taxonomy (NCBI): domain Eukaryota; kingdom Viridiplantae; phylum Streptophyta; class Magnoliopsida; order Vitales; family Vitaceae; genus Tetrastigma; species Tetrastigma voinierianum. Next base: position 772,099 of record JAEQBH010000413.1, on the reverse strand, counting down.
ATATACAATAAATATTATTAGCTATTTTCAAATAAATATTTACAAAACATAATCCAGAGTTCAATTTTCATAATAGTGTTTTGTACAAAATGGTCGAATAATTTCATTTATGCATGTGACGGAGCTTTACTCATCCTCGGAGTGTGACTTTGACAGTGGTCATGATTCCTTGAGTGTACATCTTCGTACTTGTTCGCTCGGTACACCTTGCGATAATAAAGCACTAAGCATTTTCATACTTGGTCGTTCTATATAGTACTCTCTTCATTTAGTTTAAGTCAAATCATGCAATTTTTCTAAACCATCCTTCTGAATCTTTTGAATGATCAATGCAAATACAATACATATATTCATTTCATATACATTCATTTAAGGTTCAATTATCATTCAAAATAGGCAATTTCATATGCAATAAATAATTCAAAACGCAAATCATGCATTTTACAAATATTCTTCTCATTTTGCCCTTAAACAAATTTAACCTATGCTTTGCGATTTGCACGGATAAATGAATCACCGGCATGAATACGTTAGTACCGCCCGATATAAAATTTGTTTTATAACGTCTGAATCATTGATGATTATTAAAAATCAGTGCGTGAACACTACTATCTGACCTGTTGGGCTACGAGATCGGGTAACACATCATTACGTTAGTTGTCTGACTAATTTGACCCTTATTGGTATACCAATCTATCGCCTTTAATTTAACGATTAACATTCTATTAGGCGTTCAAACAAATGTGCAAAATACAATATAATATATACATCTATATACAAATAGTCATTTTCAATACTCATGCAATTTTTTCATATGTGAATCATTTCACAGTCAATTTCTCGAATCAATTAAACACTTGTTATCACCAGGTTTATTGAAAATCATTTCATGTGAAACGATGATCGTAAACTTGAAATAAGAGCAGATTGAATGGAGAAAAAGAAACTCAATGGAAACAAAGAAGAGTGAAGAACAAGCAAAAAGTTTGTGAATCGCCGATTCTGATACCGAATCATTGACCTCCATGGGCCTTTGTCTCGTTAGCCACAATCATACAAATGACAATCATATATTACTTGGGTATTCTAAGGTTTCCTGTTTTAGGTCTTACCTTTACCACCGCGACTCCACTTCCGGTACATTGTTCCTTTCATTTTTCCCCATTTCCTCATCCTTAGACATTCTTATCATTCTTTTTAGGCATCGATATGCCTCATTTTGACGAATTTTTTGGGTTCAGTGGGGTTCAAATTTGGATACACTTATTTCAGAACAATTTGTTCTTCGGGAAGATTAGTTTACCCAAAAATTTTAATTACCCAATTTGGATGAGTGATGCCCGGTGTAACAAATGCAGCTGCTCCAAACACAGCTTTATCAGAGCGAGCAGAATTATTTGAAAATAGGCCTCACTTTTGGCGAAATTCTAGATGATAGATAAATTTGAATACAATTATTTCAAGGAGAATTTTTCTCCTAGAAGTCTAGTTCACCCAAAAATTTTAATCACTCAATTCTGATGAGTGATGGCCAAGTTATGGCCAAAACAAAAACATGGGTTTTGGGAAAATTTTGACAGCATATTCCCTAAAAACCCAACATTTCCTTTATACAAAATTTCCTCGTTTGAGGGGCTGACCAATCAAACAACCAAGAAACACAACTTAGAAGCGACAATAAAAACACTTTTATTCAAGAGTGGGGTTTCCCCAACTGTTTCAAGAAAGCGAGGTTTTGAGTTTGGTTTACTAACCTCAATCTCTTTCTTTCTTCTTCTTTCTTTTGATACTAAATCCTTGATCCTATGGAGGAAAAATCCACTTAAGTTCTTCTCTTATTTCCTCGGCCAGTAGTGTTACCCTAGCTCTCTTCTCTGCCTCTAAAATGTAGTTATAACATTTCAAAAACACAAAAATTGGTCTTTTGTCTATTGCCCACTTCATTTAAGGCCATGTTTGGCTACACATATTAATCATTTTTTTTTCATTTAAAAAGCTTCATTTCACTTTCATTTCCTCTTCATTTAATCTCGTTTATACTAGCACTTACATTACTGTTTTTATGTTATAGGTCACTGTTTGACATTTTGCAAATTTATTTGTAGTTCTATAAAGTATGGTTTATCATTTTCTTTTTAATAATTAAACTAGGAAAAATTAATTTATTTCTTTAATCCTACTAAACATGTTATAAAGCGACATGATTTTTTAAGGCGTTCAGTTCAGCTTCATATGCTAAGTGCATTTTTCTCTCATTGTTTCCATCTTGTTCTAAATCTATGCATCTAGTTTTCTTCTATAATGATCATTCTGATTAAACTCATCTTCCACTTCCTTTGGTTCTTTGTATCAATTTATGATGGAACTCTATAATTCATTGAGTCTTCTATTAAGTACTTTGCCTCTTCAACACTTTTTCTCTTGAAATCTTCACAGTAGGCTGCATCAATTATACCTTTTGAGGTACAATTAATAGAATGATAAAAAATATCCATTTGAGTGGTCAGATCTATTCCATGCATTGGGCACCTTTTCAGCTATCTTTTGTATCTTTTCAATGCATTATATAGACTTTCATCCTCTCCTTGCTTGAACACTATGATTTCCCCTCTCCTTTTTGAGAAGTGAGGGCAAGGAGGGAGAAGAATAATACTCATAATAAGCCCCTCCCACAAACTCTTTCCAATTGTCCTGATCCAACAAGCATTGATTCAAACCAAGTTCGCGCCATCTCTCAATGAAAATGGAAAGCAGGTTGTAGCTTGTGCTTTAGGTCTCACATTAAATGGTATGTTAGCATCCTCATAAATCTTCCCATATGCTCGTTAGGGTCTTCACTAGGATACCTAGTAAATTGGTGTTGTTGTACCATTGTGACTAAAGCTGGCTTAAGTTCAAAATTATTAGCTTATACTTCGGGTGTCTCGCCGGCCAGTATTCATCTTGAATAAGCGGCCTCCAAAAAAAAATCCTCCATGGTCGTTTGCCTGAGTCTCTGTTTTGCTTCTTTGGAATAGTTGCAATCTTTCTCTCGTCTTTACATAGTTGTTAGTTTCAACACTGCAACGCTCTTAAATTCCTGATATTCTTTCCGATTTGTATCTGAAAAGCGGCGATTATGCTTTTGGTTTTCTATGCATGTAAAATCTTCCTGAAATAGAAACACATCGAGATCAAATGAGATATGTGGAAAACAGCTATAATCAATTTAAGCTCATGAAATATTTTGATGTTGATGTTTGTGATTTTAAGATTATGAAATATAACAGAAAAATATCAGAATTAAGAAATTCATTTGGTTGTATTTATTGATATTTAGATTCATTTTTGATATATCAAACCATGACTCAAAACTTGTTGACAATTTTCTATACGGCTGCAAGAACTATATTAAGTCCTTGATAACATAAAACTTGTTGAATGATTTTATCATAATTAAATCTAATAGTAATCAACAATTATCCAAAGACTTTTCGGTCCTCGATTGGAATGCGAAAACTTGTTGGCCAGATTTTGATAAAATATGTGTTTAACACTCATGAAAGGGATCGTAAAGTGATGGTCTAGATCCTTTGCAGAATGCACGGATCATATAAGTAATAAAAATGATTTAGAGTCAGATATCATTCTAGGAGTTGTTGATAAATCAAAAAGATCCAATTTATTGCCCCTATCTACTCAAGATCCTTACTGTTGTGTTCTCCATGTTTAAAATGATTTGTTTAAACTAAATAAAATAATACTAATCATAATTTTAATATAATACAATGAAATTTAATAAGTGGCATTTGGGTTCACTAGCTTCAAAACACTGAAATAGATCGTGTAAAATTATCGTTTACGCATCTGTTTTATCATTATAGTTAGCCCTCAGTTGGAAAACTGAATTTGCCCGAAAAATACGATGTAGTATAGTTTTGGATTTCTTCATACACCATACACATTTCACTAGTTAGAGATCACGTTCCTTTTCCGGATGCCAGGTCTAATCAGTTGCCCCGTAAATATATAACCCCTTTCTAGATGCAGGTATTTTTCCTTTTGACCCTTGCAAATCTTGGGGCCAGTAGAATTTTTGCCCCTATAGACAGGGTATTGCAAGTCTTCTCCAATCTAATTAGTAACTCATCCATCGGGTGATAATTCTCTATATGATTAGATATATGCTAACACGGGATAAGTCCTTTCATTAGATAGAGGAGAAACCTTTGATCAAATTAAATTGATACATCATCCAACTATCCTCACCCATGAGTGATTTAGTGATTATCAGTGATATTTCGAGAGTTGTTGGTTCCATAATGGTCTGCCTTACAGTAACTTCTCATACTCTGAACCTCCATCTCTTGTCACTCAAAGGGCTTCCCGGAAATCAGAGTAAGATACAATCATTTTATGGGTACACGTTGCTAATATTCTGAACAAGTAGCTTCAAGAACAATACCGATTAAATAAATTCAATATTTCGAACTAAGACCTTCTTTCAAGTTGAGCAGAAAACAATAATTAACAATGATCCATTCCCAGATGGGCTAGGTCTTTCAGCCCCGGATTCTGAATAACGGAGATTAGCGATTAGCAAAATTAGGTGAAATTGTGTGAAATTAATGAACTCCATAAATTTTAAAATTCCGTAAAATCATGCGATAAAATAAATTTTACAATGATCCTAGGTCGAAGCTTCACAATAGTTCATTGTTCATTCCAAAAACTTAAACTAAAATGCCCAGCTAAAAAAATTAGCTGAAAAGTCAAATAAAAGAAAAATATATCACAAAGTCTCTATTACTAAGTTCTGGTTTGTGATTGCACACAATGCCCTAGATGCATCTATTTATAGATTTTCAAATGATGGGCTGCGCTTCAAGTCTGAAATTGTAGAGCTCCAAAAATTATGGCCCAGTTGTGATAAACTTTAATCGCGGCATGAAAATCATGTTGCCGGCAATTGTCATCTCTGTTCCCAGCTTTTCGTGGCTGCGTTCTGTGCGTGACGCAACGTACTATCTTCATAGTTGTGTGACATAATTTTGAAAATGTCGCAACGCCAGTTACGTTGAGGTTGTATTTAGTTGTCGACACGGTATCTTGTGTCGCCCAACATAAGCTTTGTTACCGCGAACGTGTTCTTGTATCTTGATAAATGTCGCAACATAAATTTCTTTATTGCGACAAAACTTCTTGTCTTTTAGCCTTGCTCTATGTTGTGAAATAAGTTGAAATGTCGCGACATAAATTATATTGTGTCATGATAGTCTTCTGTTTTATCCTCTTCATATTTTGTCACGTGAAGTTTACACCCTCAATCAGCGACTTTGTTGCATTCTTTGCTGAGTTGCGACATTACTGTTGTTCTTTTAGCTGTCTACGACAAAGAAAAACATTGTTGTGAGAGAGTTTGTCATAGTTGCATGGATCTACTGTCATGACAAACTTTTTCTTTGTCGCGACATAGTCATATTATCTTGCACTACTGAGACTGAACTCTGTGTCGCAATAGGTTCTTACGATGTTGCGATTTATTTCCTTCTCTGATCTTTGTTGCTGGCTGAAATGTTTATTTCAACATTGAAATCTTTGTCATGACAAACTTATCTTGGCTTGTCTCATTTCTCTTCCATTTTCTTTTGCGACATAAAACTTCTTGTCGCTGACGAGAGATCTATTGCCAGTGCTTCATTATGTTTAAGCATAATTTTGTATATTACAACATTCTTCGCCTATAATTCTTTGGCTTTTGTCACGATGATAGATGACTTTGCCAGCGAGTGTTCACCTCACCTTATGTTGTGTTTTGTCGTGACTTGTAAAACTTCTGCATCAGCGATAGAATCTTCCTACCCTTCAATGCTGACTTTGGATTTTGTGTCGCGACATAGTTTGTCTTTTTGTAATGACTTTTGCCATATTCGGTTCTTTGTCCTGGCGGTTGTGAATGTCACGTTGTGTTCATTATACATTTTGCCGATCAATCGCATACAAATTCCTTGTCTCTACAAAGTTTTATCTTCTGACATCCTTTATGTCTCAACACTCACTTCTTTGTTGCAACATTTATCAGTCAATTTCTCTCATATTATGTCGCGATAGAGTTGTGAGATGTTGTGACAAATTTCGTTTCTGGCTTGAGTTCATCTTCATCTTTGTTGTGACATAACTGCGATTATTCGCGACATAGCCCCACTTCAGTTATATTAGAATCTGTCGCGACATTACAGATCTATGTGGATAGAATTCTATCTTGGCAATTTAATGCCTTTTCTTCTTTGGGAATTGTCATTTCATTTTAAAACACATAAAACATTGTTAGTAGATATTCTCACTAATTAAGCATAAACTTCTAAAAATATGCCAGAAAAATGGATTAAAAATAAATGAGTTTAGGACTCATCAAGTAGGTAGGTAGCAATGGCATGACATTTGCGAACGCTCGAAAGTAACCTCGACATTCCAAGGCGATTGTGCGACATCAATAATGTGCAACACTAGAAGAATAATGTCATGATCATAAAGCGATAATCGAGACATCAGAGTTGATCTACACCATGATTAGTGCCCCGAGTGCTATGATGAATACATTTATTATAGGTTTGATCTTTTGTATATAATCATTCTAGATTTACATTAAGGTCCCTCTTATTCTCTTGATCGCATTTTGTGGCAAATTTTACCGGTTTTTGCATGACTAATCATGCCAACATTGTTAGTCGATCAACATTGAAGAACTCGAGTCAAACTCAACATCATAGATCAGATACCAAGAGGAAAGAAGAGCATAAAAGAGAAGAAATAAGAAAAAAATAGGATCAGGGATCTGCAGAGGTTAGAAGCGAGACAAGAGGCAGTGAAGCGAAATTCGCTCTGTTGAATTTTAGCTATCATATAGTTCACGTGCATAGTGAAAATTTCAATTTATTTATGCGTATTTTCTCTATGATAGCGAAAATCGTGCATAGCGAAAATTGTTGCCCCGCTTGTTTTTTATCAACGACTCCCGTTTTGGTTTCTCATTCTACCCTCAGCTGTCAATTTTGTTGTTCATATTGTTTTGTAATTTCCCTTTTTCTGGCATATATAAGCGATGTAACAAATGACAATCAATCGACATCATGATAAATTTTAGAAACTTTCGAAGCTCTGTTTTCATACTTCATTTTCTTTCCTATTTTTCTATTTTCTGGTTGTAAACATCCTCGGATAGACAACGGAGAGATGGCCATTAAACCCTATCTTGAAGGAAAGGTTGCGGGGAAAGGAAGCGTAGAGGGTTGTTGGGACCTATTTTAACAAATTTATCTGCTTGGCGATTTGTGTTCCTTTGGGCTCTAGGTTTAATCCTAGATTCACCTTGAATGACCTTTATTTAGATAAATCTGCAGGTTCGGTGGATGCTTGTTGCTATATCGCGAGATTCGTCAGTTACCCTCTATTAATCATTCTTAAAGTGGTCAGGAAAATTGTTCTTCAGCGCCAGTGATCCCGCTTCTTTGCTTTCGATAAACACCATCTTTGAAAGGATAATTATTTTGGGTTAGGTTTTATATCTAAATGAAGATCCGGTTCGGGAGAGATGACTATATGCCCATCCTCCCCGGCGAGAAACAACCCGAGGACACTCGGTGATCTGTAGAACCTGACCCCGATGACTGGCACACCAGAGAGTTATGTTATTTTATTTTGTTATTTTCGATTCTAAACCACAGCCCTGTTTTTTTACCCCGAGCCCAATCGAAATTTAATTCACCGGTTTGACTTCCTTTCGAATCTGTTTGTCTGAAAAACTTCTCACATTTGATATAGACATTATGCTGCAGTAGCTTGACTATTAAGAAGAACTTTAGGATATAAATTTTGTTGATTCCGGATCACCCTACTGTGGCACGAATCAAATCAGTGGTCTGTGGGGATGGTGCCTAAGTGGGAATGATGACCTATTGAACAGTTGTGATTCTTATCACAAGTATTGGTGAATTTCTTTTATATTTCACTGTCATTTTTTTTTAGTTTCATATATATATAAAAAAAAAAAAAAAAGGACCACTGCGGGATTTTTTTTTTTTGTTTGGTGTTGTCTTGGGTTGCCCTGTTCTTATTGCAGGGGAACACGTTCCGGTGAAGTAAATCGAGGAAGGCTAGCCAAAGAGTCTATGCGCCATAGAGAACTGGGCGAGCTGGTGTGATCGTGGAGCACCTGGGAAATACGATCAATACTGGAAAACACCTGAAACAGCTACATGACAATGAAATTTATAGAGAAACCTAGCATGGCAAAATACAAGCAACTATGGCGGAGAAAATCAAGCCACTTTCGTCCGGGACTATGAAACAATGGAATGAATTTTCCCTCCTACATGGTGCCTCCGCAGTATACCTCAACTCCTCAGCCACCACAACCACCACAATTAATTTCTCATTGACGGGCCGTTGATTTCCAAGCTAGTGGGTAACTGTGGAAGCACGGATAATCGATATGCTCGATTAGTCGGAAAATTGACACTATGGAAAACAATGCCAAACAAGAGATTGATGGACTTCCAAAGTGAAATGGAGCATAAAATGGACAACGCAAGTGCTCCCGACTCAGCTTGCGATCGACTTGTTCGTCGAGAGGAGGGAGAACTGGGAGAGTGGGCGGTGACCGGGAGGAAGTGATGCGGGGACCAGGTGGAAGCTCACGAGGTGCCGGCGGGCGAGGGAGGTAGAGGGAAAGAAACAAAGAGAAGAGCCCGAGAACCTAATATTCAACGATCCCATGAATTTGAATCATAGTGCCGGCTTTGTGACCCCAGAAATAGCCCGGCTGCCAGGTGTGCATGTGCCCACACTGTGGCAGACCTTTCTTGTGGCTTTGCTCCAGCTTCAGTCCATTCATCCTTTTTTATACCCAACTTAAATAGATTAGTGGCCTGCAATGCAGAGCACACTTGCTACGCCGAGCAATGGCGAAGCTACTCATATTACGCATCAACCGCGATGGTTGGTTGGTCTTGGTTCGGATTTGGGCGACAACGTTTATGAACTCCAGCCGGAGTTCGGCCTCGAAGGCTAATAAGTGGTTTGAACACGGTCGTCCAGCTTTTGTTTTAATTTTTCTTGTTTTATTTCATTGTATTTTATTTTGATTTCTTTAATTTCTCTTCTTAGATTTTGCCTAATTTTTATGTGAATCTTCGTTCTAGCTTGTTTTTCTGCTACACAAATTTCCCCATTAATTTTTTGTATTAATTTTGGGTTTAAATTGAAATTTTGAAGCGGATTGAGAAGAAATTGCAAGCATAAGAGGCAGAATGAGATTAGTAGGCGGGAGAATTTGTAAAATTTGTGATATTGGCGAAATTGCATTTAATATATAGTGAAAATCTTTATAAACATCCCCCAGAAAATGAAATATAGTGCAATAAAATTTGTTTTTATTTATTTTATTATTTTTATTTTTATAAAAAAAAATTTTTCTTTATATATATATATCTCTCAATTTGTCTCTCTAAAAAAATTTGTTTTTATTTTTTTATTTTATATTTTTTTTTATTTTTTGTTATTTTTATTTTTATAAAAAAATTATTTTCTTTATATATATATTAAAAAAAAGTTACATCTAAAAAAAAAACGTTTGTTTTATTTTATTTAAAAATTTGTTAAAAAAAGAAGTTCTACAAAAATTTCGTTTTTATTTTATTTTTATTCATTATTGGTATTTATTTTTGTTTTCAAAACATGCTATTACCGGCCCAAAATTTAGCAAACCTTGCTTCGTTTTTCGCACCGACGATTTTTCATTTATGATAGCCGAAAATTTTAAGCTATGAATACGATTTGCATCGATTTTTTTAAGCTCATAGCTTTTCATAGGAACTTTGTTTAGCGTTTTGTACGTTGGAAAGCTTGAAGTGTGAGTCAAAATATATCGCAAGAACATTTTTTAGAATTATTATGAAGGTAGGTACCAAAAATGTAGCGTGCTTTATCTGCTGCTACTAGCTTGTTTATTTGAAGCCCCGAATGGAGTGAATAAGGTGTCGATGGAAAGCTACGAGGAAGTCTCTATCAACAAAAATCACATCATGTTAGGTAACACTTCCTCCCTAATTCAATCAGACATTGGTTCTTAGAGATGTTTGGGTTGGGGGAGAGTAGCAGGAAGTGACTTTTGTACTTATGTTTTGTTACTATTTTGAGCAAGCCCATTTTTGTGATGTTCCAGTGGCTTCTTCTAGGTTCCATTTCTATAAGCCCCATTATAATATCTGACTTACTTTTTCAAATTGGACCATTTTATGTGGTACATGTGTTTTACAGCTCATAGTTTGAAAAAAAAAAATTTAAACTTTGTCGAATTCTATTGATGTTAGATTGGTTTCCATACTTTCCTAATTGGTGGATGATTAGTTGAATTCTTCTTTGCTTTCAGCCTTTTTCTTCCAACTTTGTCTAACCACACCAATTTGTAGGTTTCAATATAATTTGAAAAAGCACTCCAACCTCCTTTACTGCATAACACCCTAGTTTCGTGGCCAAACCTTTAATGGTTGAGACCCTGTGGAAGAAGGCCATTTCGATCTTCCAAAAAAAAAAAATAAAAGAAAAGAAAATGAAAAAGAAAGAAAGGAAAAGAATAAAAATTGCCTTTGCTGTGAGAAACGACAGTCAGAGGTGTGAAAACCTTTAAAAGCTGTGTTACCTGGCTTGGTTGGAATCAGAGCTTAGTGTTAAGCTACATGCGTGGATGGGTGGAGTTTGTTTCAAGTTGTGGGTGTTGAGTCATACGAAAATCATTAGTCAGGGGTGAAACTGAAGGTTTGTGGTGAAAAGATCATATGACCGTTGCCTATTAGTGGTTGAGTCATCGGTGAATCCAGTTACATGTTTGGTGGTCAGATTCTCGTAATTGCACCACTACAAACCGCGAAAGAATTGTGGAATAAGAGTGGGTCTGGTCTGTTGGGTTGGTTATGCTAGGTGGTGGTATTACCTAGGTTGGGGGAGAGTCACGGTTGGCGGAGTTTATTGATGAAGCGATCAACAACGCGAATTTTGGTGGAAGTTTACGGTTGATTCAGAGATGGATGCTCTTTTGATGCTCGATTGTATGACATTCATTCTCGCAGTAATTGTGGACAAGGCTTTGATGATTTTTACTTAGGGTTAGACATTACTCATTACAACCTTTTTTGAAATATAATTTTTGTGAACATTATTTTATTTATCATTTTGTATGCTCTTTCTTTCTTTCTTTCTTTCATTGCTAAAGGGACTAGCAATGTGTAAGATTAAGTGTGATTAGTGCCAAAAAAGTCTTATTTTGAGCAGTATTTATTATAGATTTTGAGTGCTTTTGTATACTAATCATTCCTTCTTGATTACATTAAAGTCCTATTCTGATCCGCATTTTGTGGCAAATTTTTCAGTTTTTGCGAGCTAATCATGTTGGCATTGTTGATCGATCATGAATAGCTGAGTCAATCAACATCATAGATCATAGACCAAGAGGAAAAAAAGTAGAAAATGAAAATGAAAAAATATGATGCGGGATCTGGTGGGCGAACCAATGAATAGATGAGCAGTGAAGCCAAAATTCGCTAGAATTTGGATTTTTGCTATGATGGCGGGGTCGTTATCATAGGAATTTTCGTATGATAGCGAAAAATCGCAATGCATATGAAATTTCAATTTTAAGCTATGCACATGTTTTTAAATATGCTAGCGAAAATCATCATCACATAGAAAATTGTTGCCCTGTTTTTATCAACGACTCAGTTTGGTTTTTCTCCTTTCTACCCTCCTTTGTAATTTGTTGTTTCTAATATTGTTTTAATTTTCTTTTTTGAGCATATGGCCTCAGTCTATACAACAAATGACAGTATTCCAACATCACAATAAATTTTAGGAAGCTTTCGGCTCACAATTTTCCCATACTTCATTTTCTTTCTTCTTTCTATTTTCTCGGGATTTGCCGAAACATCCTCAGGATGACGGAAGATGACGTCTTCCTATTGAAGGAAAAGGTTCTTTGAGTAAGGATCTGAGTTGCTGTGGAAGTTCTTGTTTTCACATAGTATCCTTGCTGATTTGTTTCTTTGACTCTGGTTTAATCCTATACCTTGAATAACCTTTATTTGGTAATCTTTTAGGGTTCAGTGGATGCTTATTGCTAGATCCACTGAGATTAATTAGTTACCTCTATTAATCATTGTAAGTGAGTGAGGGAATTGTTTCTTCTTTGTGAGTGATCAACATTGCTCGATAACCGTCTTTCAAGGATAATTATTTGATTCCAGGTTTATGCTTCGTGAAGATCGGTTCGGAGATGGCTTTATATGTCCTCTCCCAATGAAAACAACCGAGGACCTCGGTGACCTTGGGAACTCCTTGTTCTTCAGGAGTTCTAGTTACATTTATTTTATTTATTTTTCAGTGCGGACCACCGACCCCTGTTTTTTTACCCAGGCAAAATCAATTTAATTCTGAGTTTTGACTTCACTCCCGATTCATTTTAATACGAAGAAAAAACTCATCCACGTGTTGATACTGAACGCTTTATGTAGTAGCTTGACTGGTGTGGGAACAGGATATCTGGTGATTACGGATCACCTACGGCACGAATCACACGACATCATCTCAAATGTCGCGACATCATCACGACATAGCCACGACATTGACTGATCACTTAAAATTGAGAATTTCCTAGTAGACTTTCAATGACATCGAATTAGATCACCGCACATTGAAATTAGATGTTAGTGACATTTGTCTGTAGTCATCCTGACATCATCTGTCGGGCGAATTCAATTTTAGGTGTGTTTGCATAGTTTTGAGATGACATGCAAGCCTATAAGCAGAAGATCCATAAGCTCAGTGGCCTGACTTTGTTTGAAGTGTGTTAGCTCTTACAGAGGAACTGAAATCTCCTCTGATATATAACACTATTTTATTTTTATTTTTATTTTCACTTTTCTAGATTAAGGCCACTCTTTACTGATTAGATAGTGAAATTTATTGAATTAGAGCTAAGTGAGGATGTGAGTCGAGCTGCATCACGTATGAACATTGATGAAATCTGTGAATTTTTCTAGATTTTGTTTTTCTTCAGTTTTGATTATAATTTCAATGAATTTGTTTGATCAACTAGTCATTGTAATTTGTAATCCAGTAATAGAAGGCTAAGCTCCCTCTATAAAGAATATGTTGTTATGATTATTGTTTGTAATATATTAATGTTACTTTTGGGTAAGAAAATTGGAGTGATTTAACGTGTATTACTCCTGCATTGAACAGTTCAGAATATCAGTGTTTGGTACCCAGAAAGGACTATGTCGTTGCTCTGATTTCTATGAATCCCTTGTTGTGAAGAGATGGATACACGAGGAAGCGAGGCTTGGTCACTTGGGGTAAATTGCCTTGATATTATTTCAAATGCACTCTTTGAATTATACGGTATATCTAGTGAGGTCCTGACATCCAGAGCTTCAAGGTTCCTCGGGTGACAACCGAGAGAGTGTGTTGAGGAATGCGATGCGCATCTTTGATTGATAGAGTCTAAAACTCATACATTTTTAAGTCCATTTTTTGTAGTATATTTACGGCTTAAAAGTTCAGTTTAATGTTGAATTATGGATCTTTCTAAATTTTCATTTTGAAAAACTTAAGAAAATAAGTGAAATTGACATAAAAAAAAAAAAAAAAGAGCTTATCATCCGGCTTAGTGCAAAAGGACCCGATGTCGTGACATCGCCCGAGGTTTCGGTCTTCTCATGTTATGTTGAGAAAAGTCTTGAAATTATGGTTATGTCGTGACATCAGTTGAATAAGGAAAGCAAGATACCATGATATCGCGACATATAAACAATAACCAATCCAAATTATGGTAGTGTCGATGCTGTGACATCATAACAACATGTGCGACATTGCTTACGAGAAAAAATGAATAATTTGAATATGTAACTATCGGATCAAAAATATTAAGCAACATTAGCCAAAGCTTGAACATTTGGAACTGCATGTCTAATATTAGCGACATGGGATGAGTAATGTCGCGACATTCAATCAAAGCGACTTAGTGATGGTTCAACTCAAATGTCGAGCACAAAATAAATATTAACATCGTGAGCGTTGAGCTGGTGGCTGAATTGTGTTTTAAGTTCAGTGGCAGTGACATCGGTATAAATAGTGTGACCGGCTTAATAAATAACACCTACCCGAGGTAATGTACGCGGCATTCGATGATCAACGTGTCAGTATGGCGACATCAGAGGATGCCGACTTGGATAGTGAAATCGATTCCGATGTTGCGACATCGAATAATGTCATGGCGACATCATCACGACATGGACTTATCACTAGAAGCTGAAGTGCGAAGCGGTTTTGATGTCCGTTATCCATTTTGCTCGACATGACAACGATTGTCGCCGGCAATCATAACCTGTGACTGTGACGTGAAATTTTAGGCTTTTTTGAAGTGCATGATTCTGCCTCATTTTAAAGAGCCTGAACGTGGCTCTCGTAGCTTTGGGGGTATCGTGCTTCGGTAGCTTTCATCAAGTCTTTGTGCTTTTTTGGAAAGCTTCAGTCTCATTGTATATATTTTTCTTTTTCTTTTATTTTTTTATTTTTTTGATTTGTTTTTATTTTTCCTTCAATTGTTTCTAGATTCAATTTCGTTTGGGGTTGAAGCAGTGTCTGAGCGTTCAGTTGGTATTCTATTATGAAAATCAATTTCATTTTGAAATCGGCACTTAAATGAAAATATGGAATTTATTATGGAACTTCGATTTTCTTAGGTTTGTTTGATCTAGTAGATGGGTTTAATCAACTAGTCATTGTGATTTGTGATCCAGATTTGAAAGGCTAATCTCCTTCTGGGAAGAACATTTTGTTAGGATTATTGATTGAAAGAGTTAATGTTGTTTTAGGTAAGAAAATTGGTGATTTGCTTTGAGTATTACTCTACCATTGAGTTCTAAATGTCGGTGTTTGGTGCCTAGAAGAGTTGCCATCATTGTTCCCAATTTCTGGAATCCCTCATTTGACATGAAGTTGAGACTACTGAAGTGAGTGATCACTTGTGGAGTAAAATTACACTAATATTATTTGAACTAATGCACTTTGAGGATTGCACGTTATATCACTAGTGGTGATATATAACTCAAGGCTCATCAGGTGTGTAGTGTGTGCCCAGTAGAGATCCATATAATCTGTACTCTTAATTATGGTGGTTTCACCTCGATTGGAGAAATAGCAACTGAGTGTTAGTTGGTTATAATCAAGGGAAGGAAATTCTTGTCAAATTGATGGGGCGAGATACCGGTATTTTGGAGAGGGCTTCAGTCACTGTCCATGAGTGAGAAATTTTCCAGATCATGTAAAATGGATGTGCGAGAAAAAATAATCAAATCTTAAAGATGAAAAATTCTAGTAGCTCTTGAGACAGTTGTCGAATGAGTGTGGTATTTGATGAAGGAAATTAATCTGCCCCAGCCAGATTTTAGGAGAAATCCATTTCTGTTGGTTTGTGTTGGACGTTAAGTTTTCTCTCCATTACTTTATCTTAATTTGAACATTAAAGTTGATGATTAGAACTTTGTTTTCTTCCTTGTATTTGATCTGATGAACTCTCTTAAATCATCTGCTTTAGAAAATTCATTAGTTTTTGATTTATTTTTATCTTGAAAGATAATCTATCTGATCTTTGGAGATTGAATAATAGGATATACAGTGATGAGGTTGTTAATCTTTAAATTTTCTAATCTGATCTGATGGGGAATGATATATGGACTTAAAATCCACTCGTACAGCTTGTGTGACATTAAGCACGTGATCTGGACCCAGGCCAATTTTGAATGAAACATTTACATCTAGCCAGAAAACATATTCTTTGAATGATTTAGTTGTAGTCTTTAGTAAATTGTGTCGAAATTTGTCCTAACAATAGTATCAAAGTCAGTTGTTTTATTCCCATATTAAAAAAGTCATAGTTTTGGTGTAGTTCTTGGGAGGCCCGATTTAGTTGATCTTTGGTAGCTATGTCATAAATTGTCCTAACTCTTGATATCAGAATCGATTGTTTTTGTTTATGTTGCAGTCCAACAAGTTTTTGTGTCATTATGGATAGTAAATAAATTTAAGGTGTCTTTTACAAAAGAGAAAGACATTACTAGTTTGGATACTTTCTTTTGCTTTAAAAAAAAAAAAAAATTTAAAAATAGTTCACAGTGAATCGAATCGCTTATCGATCTTTAACGAAACACATCGTAATATATTTTTTTATCAATCTTATTTGATTTCGTGTGTTTCATTTAAGAAGTCTCACACACAGAAACCAAAATCATAATTGGTACCATTGGAAACTGAATTGGAAAAGACATTGAGAAACCTAAAGAAGGTCAGATGTGCTAAAGTAGTGGTTATTGTAGAGTAGGGGGAGATACAGCAGCACATTCCAACTGAGGAAGTGGACAGACCTCAAGGCAAAGAACGGTGGAAGATTTTTGGAAACCTGTTATTAGAGATGATTATTCTGCAAATAAAGCAAACGGCACTGAAGCATGCACTAATCACCACAGCCCAAAGATAACTGGCTACCGGTCATCCTAAAGTGAAGACCCCAACGAAAGCACATGGGTAGGTTTCAATGGCCAACACTGCGGAAGTTAAATGGGGTGGAGACCTAATGTATTTGTTGCAGTTGTTCCCTTCCTCATTATGATGGCAACAATGTTGGTTTGAATCAATTTCTACGGACCAATGAACACTTAGGATGAGCTGGTTGAAGCACTCATGGGTAGATTTTTCCCTCCGACTCTCACTTTAGAGAGGAGAGGAGAAATCATTATATTAAAGCAAGGTGAAGATGAAAGTCTTTATAATGCATGGGAAAGGTATAATAAGCTGGTCAAGAGATGTCCAATGCATAGGATTGATCATATCACACAAATGGATAGTTTCTACCATGCCATGAACTACACATCCAAAGGGTAACTGCATCCTGTTATGGAGCATTCAAGAGAAAAATTGATGAAGAGGTGCACCGCTTAATAGAAGATCTAGCAGCAGAAAACTATAGAGCCCATCTCGAGACTCTGTATGTAGTAAGCTACAGGGAGCTGGTGTGATAGATGATGAGTCCTAAAGTCATATATTTTTAGTCAATCTTTCTAGCATATTTCTAGAAGTTTATGATTCATTTTAATGCTTAATTATAGAATATTCACAAACTTTGTGTTTTGTAGGTTTTAAATGAAAAAGAGACAATTCCAACAAGAAAAGCAGAAAAATTGGCCAAGGCATAAATGTCGCGACACAGTTTCAGAATGTCGCGACATAATCTCAATAGAACTAGCATAAGCTATGTTGCAACTAGCAACGTTATGTCGCAACAAAGATCAAGCAGAACTCAAGCCATAAATGAATATTGTTACTACATCTCACAACTCTGTTGTGGCATAATATGAGAGGGATTGATAAATGTTGCGACAAAGGATTTTTATGTCGCAGCATTATGGGAGAAGTTCTAGCGTTAACAAGGCGGCATTCTTACTCAATCGCGTGACATTGATAAAAGAAAATATAAGGAACTGCCATGACATTAACAACTTTGTTTAAATATAAAGAATCAAGATGGCGTAAGAGCTTCGTCGCGACAAAGACAACTATGTCGCAATTAAAATGGCGTATAATAAGACAAGAAGTCATAAAAATGTTTTTATGTTGCATGTTGATTTCAATGGTTGCACAATATAAAGGTGATATATGTCGTGACAAAACAAAACTATGTCGAAACACAAAATTCAAAGTCAACATTCAAAGGCAAGAAGACTTTGTCGCTACAAAGAAGTTTTATGTAATGACAAACACAACATAAGGTTGAGATGAATCATCGCCAAGGACATTTACTATCGGCACAAAAGTTGGAGTAAGAATTATAAAAGAATGTTATGACGTAGAAAATTATGCAAGGTTATATACGAATAACAACTAAAGGCAAATCTTTGTCACACAATTGGAAGCTAGGTCGCGGTCATAAATCAAGAGCAATGAAGGAATGCAGACTCAGACACACCCAATAAGAAAGAACAAATTATGTCGTGACATTCCAAAACTCTGTCGTGACATAAAACAAGGAGAAGACTGAGAAAATCTATCGCTACACATAAATTTTATGTCGCGACACAATCAAGAGCAGCAAGAAGGAAACTTAGGCACGACAAAGAACTTTTCTCTTGCAACATACTATTCGAGTATTCAAGCTGCAAGGCACCCAAGAAATTTCGTGACACGAGACACTCCTGTCATGACAAGAACGAGACTGCTTCAGCATAACTATGTCGTAACATAATTCAAGAAAGGCACAAAATTATGTTGCGAGAGAAAACTGCAAGCCAGGACAAGAGTTGGAGAACAAAGATGACAACTATGTCGCGACCTAATTTTCCATTGTTGCGACAAAGCAATGTACTGGGCTAGATTTTTTGAGGATCCACAATTTCAGCCTTGAAGTGTGTCCCATCATTTGAAAATCTATAAATAGAAGACCAGGAGACAGCGCGCTCTTCCGCGAACCTAGAACTTCAGAATGGAAACGCTTTACTATTATTTTTTCTTTTTCGTCAATTTAGTTTTTAGTTTAGCATTTTAGTTAGTTATTATTTGGATTAAGCAATTATCTGGAGAGAAGTTTCGAGCTAGGTGTACTGTACAATTTTAGTTTTCATTACTGTCTGATTTGAATGGAATTTTGAAATTTTCTGGAGTTCATTTATTTCAGTTCGCTTGCAATATCAGTGAATTTACTTCATCAATTAGTCAATGTTACTTGCGATCCAGTTTGTAAGACTAAGCTCCCTCTGGGAATTGATCGATGTTCATTAATTTTTTCCTGCACAATTTGAAAGAAACGTCATGGTTAGAACTCTTAAATTTATTTAATTGGTGTTGTGCAAGAATTAATTATTTAGAATATTAGTCGTGTGTACGAAGAAGAGGATTGTATCTTGCTCTGATTTCTAAGAGACCCTCTGAGTGACATAAATATGGAGAATCCTAAGAGTGTGGAGCAGTTACTTGGGGGTATGTTAGACTAATATTAAGGAACTAATGAAATTTGAAGGACTACTTCGATAAATCACTGATTTACTTATGGTGTGAGGATTAGTTCAATGATATCAATTTAGTTGATAAGAGGCTTCTCCTCTTTCTAATGAAAGGATTCGATCCCGTTAAGAGAGACTAATCATGAGATGAGAATTTTGTCAAATTCGATGGATGAGATACCAATTAAATTGGGGAGGGCTTGCATTATCCTGTCTATAGGGGCAAGAATTCTCCAGTCCTAAGATTCGTGTGTGACGTACTGAGAATGAATAATACCCAGATTTTAGAAAGAATATTATATTCTAAAAGTAACCGGACAGGGGACTCATGTGAAGGAAAGGAGCATGAAAATCCACTAGCGAATGTATGTTGTGTGAGAGATCCAAACAATGCTACCTGTATATTTGACAAGTTTAGATTTCCAAACTCATGGTTGAACCCATGTTATAAATGATGCATAAATTGATAATTGTACATTAACTATTTCCAGTTGTTAATACCCAAAGTGAACTTTCCAATCCAATTATTTTGAATTCTTCATATAGCTATAGAATTTTACTAGTTTTAAAATTCCTTTAATTTAAAACCAAATCATTTTAAATTTTGGAGTTCAAATAGTAAGGATCTTGAGTAGATGAGGTATTTTATATTTAGATTTTTCATCAATCCTCGTGAGAATGATATCTGGACTTAAAACCACTTTTATTACTCGTACGACCTGTGTACTTGCAGTGAACTAGACCAAGAAACATTTTCAAATGAAACCTTCTCATACAAAGCAAGCACATATTTATTATCTTGGGTCTCAACAAGTTTTGGGAGTCATTGTCAAGGACTAATTTAGTTCTTGATAGAAATGTCAGAAATTTGTCCAAACACCAATTTCAAGATCCAGTTATTTTTTAATGTTAAAAATCTAGTCAACAATAGAGTTAAACAAAATGTCAGCTATAGAGGCAAAACTGGACGCTCTGACGAACAAAGTTAGCATGTAGAAAAGAAGTAACCGACCTGCTGATGAGTCCTAAACTCATATATTTTTAATCCATTTTTCTAGCATATTATTAGTAGTTGAGATATATTTTTAAAGCTAAATTATGAAATATTCACCAAACTTGTGTTTTGCAAGTTTTCAAAGAAAAATAGATGATTCCAGTTGGAAAAGAAGAAAAAAAATAAAAAATGCAGGATTCTCTGTCGTGACATAGTTTTTGTGTGTCGCAACATAATTTCAAGCAAACCAGAAGAACTATGTCATAGCCAGCGGCTGTATGTCGCAACAAAGTGTAGGCTGAACTCAAGGCAGAAATAGAGTCTCTATCGCGACAAAGAGTTTTCTATTGCGACATTGCTAAAGAAGACTATCGCGACACTCTTAACTCTGTTGAGACAATGATCAAGACAACTCTATCGCAACATAAAAGTATGAAGATTAGCAGATAAACTCTGTTGCGACAAAAGACAGCTCTTTTGTGGCAGAAAATGGCAAGGATATAACACAAGTCAGTTGCAACAATTTTTGTTCTGTTACGACAAAGTTTTGAACATGGGACTAGCTTAAGGAAGAATTTTTGTCGCGAAAAAGAAAACTCTGTCGCGACAAACAAAACATGAGGTTGAGGTGAACTCTGTCGCGATAAGAAGTTGAAAAGCACACAAGTGAGAATGGCGACAGGAAAATTATGTTACACATGAATGAAGAATTGAAGGCGTAATCTCCATTACGAAAAGAAGCTCGTCACACAATAAAACTACAAAGTGATAGAATTCTATCGCGACAAAAGAAAATTCGGTCGCGACATAAATTGAAAGAGAACTGAGATTAACCAAGTCAAGTTTGTTGCAACAAAGATTTTTATTTCACAACAAATGTACTGTAGCGATAAGGAAATGGTGGAAGAGGAGTTGTCGCGACAAAAGAAAATCTGACATGATGATTGTTTAGTAACCAAATAATTTTTGTCACGACATAAGAAAACTCTGTCATGACAAAGTTGCTGAAGAACAACATAAAGAATGTCGCGACACGCGACAGTTTCCAAAGGAGGAAGTGTATAAAGAGTTGCGTAAAAAAAATTTCTTGTCGCGACACAAGACAATCCTGTCGAAAAAAGAACAAGACAACTGCATCAAAACTCTATCACGACATTACCAAAGTCTATCGCGACAGAATCCAAGAAAATCTAAGAGAATAGGTCGCGATAGAAAACTGCATGCTACAACAGAAGCCAACGAAAAAGACTAAAAGCTCTATTGCGACATAATTTTATATGTCGCACTGCAGCGACCAATTAAGCTAGAAATTGGGATTCACACACTGCTTTCATGGCCCAACATTGAAAATTTATAAATATACGCACTAGGGTACTAAACGCAAATTTTCCGTAATTCCTGTGACTTTTGGGTTGTTGAAGACTCTTTGTATATTTTTTTTTTTTTATTTCCTTTTTAATATATGTAGTTTGAGCTTAGCTTTTAGTTAGTTGTCTTTTTGAGTAATGAACTGATGTGCAGCTTCGAGCTAGAATTTCTTGTAAAAAAATTTCTTTCATTACTGTTTTGAATAAAATGGAGTTTGGAAATTTTATGGAGTTCATTTATTTCAGTCCTTTAACACTTTCAGTGAATTTTCCTGATCAGTTAGTCATTAATATGAGTGAACCAGTTTTGAAAGGTTAAGCTTCCTCTGGGAATGGGTCGCTGATGATTATTATTTTTCTGCATAAGGTAAAAGAACGCCTTAGTTAAGATTCTTGAATTTATTTGATTGGTATTATTTTTTAACTTAATTGTTCCAAGTACTAGTACCGTGTACCTAAACAAAGTATTGTATCTTGCTCTGATTTCCAGGATGCCCTCTACGTGACACAAAGATGGAGAATCCTAAGGGTATGTGCGCCCTGTGGTTGCTATGGTAGACTAATACTTTGGAACTAATGAACTCGAAAGATTACTCATATAGATCTCTAACTTACTCATGATTTGGAGGATAGTTTGATTTAGTATCGATGACCACTCGTGAGGTTTCTCCTATTTCGATGAAAGGATTTTGATCCCGTGTTAGCAAAGATCTAGTCAAGGAGATGGAGAATTTCATCAGTATAAAGGATGAGGTGGCATCTAAATTGGATAAGGCTTGCAATATCCTTTCTATGGGGGCATGAATTCTTCAATCATAGGATTTGAGTGTGAAGTATTGAAAAGGAAAAATACCTAAATCTTAGAAAAATGATTATATCTTACAAGTAACTGATTAGATCCATGAGTAAGAAATGAACATGAATCTCTAATTAGTGAAAGGTATGGTTAAGGGAGAAATCCAAACCACACCACAAAGCATCTTTGAGTAACTCAGCTTTTCAACTTATGGCTTAGCTAAGATTCAAAATGATGTTGAAATTGACAATTATTCATTGGTCTATTTCCCAGTGTTGTCTCACTTAGTGAATTCTCAATTCCATTCTTATTAATATTTTTTTATGTATACTAGTGAAATTACTTAATATTATTTTATTCATAATTTTTAATCATCTTATTGGAGTTCAAATAGTAAGGATCTTAAGTAGTCAGGGGTAGTTGGTTTTTGTGATTCATCATCAACTGTGGGAACGTATATCTAGACTTAATAAAATCTACTTTACTTGTAATGATTCATTCTCCAATGATTTAGACCAATCAAAAATTTAATGAATCCAGTTTACAAAAAGGACAAACACATATTTCATCAAAATCTGTCAACAAGTTTTTGGCACCGTTGCTGGGGACTTTATTCAGCCTTTGGCGGTAGTGCTAATTACTTGGAAAATTTGGTCTATATAAAGAAGAAAAAAGGTCAACAAGTTTTTGGCGCCGTTGCTGGGGAAGATCAACAAAGAGTTTTGAATGATGAAGCACTTGCTTAAGATGGTCCTTATCAGTAGGAGGAAGTTTAGTTTGTCAATAAAAATAGGAGTTACAACTTTAAGCCCAAAACAAATCTTCCTACTCACTACACACCAGCCTTGAGAAACCATGAGAATTTCGATGGACCCGTTAAAGACATTAGCGATAAAGACATGTGCGTAATTATTGCGCAGCATGGTCATGGTTTCCAAGGACAAAAGAGCAACAACGTGCCAGAGGGTTAAGAATCAAAATAAAGAAGATCCTAAATTTTGAAGAACAGATGATGTTTTTATGGGAGAAAATAAAAGACTGCTAAGTATACATGAACAAAAGTTTGCTGAGCTAGCAACATTTCAGGCAAACACAACTGTGTTTCAGGCCATCATAAATGCCTCTATGAAAAATCTAGAGACACAAGTAGGGCAACTGACCCTAGCAATGTAAAACCAATCAAAGGATGCCTTCCCAAGTGATACTAAGAAAATTCCTAAAGACTATATGGCAGTGACTCTAAGGAGTGGCAGAGAACTGGAAGAAAGAAGAAATGAAAAGAAGAAGACTGAGGAATGTTGCAGAAATTGGAGAAGAAACATGCCAGCATAGCCTCAAGTTATCAAGACGAGAGAATAAGAAAAGTGCAGCAAAAGCAATAAGTTGAAGAGGGAGATCTAAGAAAGAAAGAAGAGGTTCAAGCTTACAAGCCTCAAGTCCCATTCCCTCAAAGGCTATAGAAAGTTAAGCTAGAAGATCAATTCTCTAAATTCTTAATCATGTTCAAGAAAATAGAGGTTAATATCCCTTTTTCAGAGGCACTTACTCAAATGCCTCACTATGCTAAATTCATGAAGGATATACTGAGCAAAAAATGGAAAAAATATGAAGAAGGAGTAGTGAGCCTAACAACAACCTCCAATGCAGTTATTCAGAGGTCTTTACCATTGAAAATGCAGGATCCAGGTAGCTTCACTATTCCTTGCACCATAGGGAATTCTGAAATGGGGAAAGCATTGTGTGATTTTGGAGCTAGCATCAACTTGATGCCCTCATTTGTAGTCAAAAGACTAAGTTTGGGGGAGCTTGCTCCCACAGCCATGACCCTGCAGATGGAAGATAGAACCTTAGCTCAACCTAAGGGCATTCTTAAGGATGTGCGTATCAAAGTGGGAAAGTTCATTTTTCCAATGGACTTTTGTGGTTATTGATATTGAAGAAGATAAACAAGTCCCACTGGTGCTATAAAGATCTTTCCTTGCTATAGGAGCAACTTTGATAGATTGAAGAAAAGAGCTTACTCTCAGGGTTGGAGATGAGGTAGTGCACTTCAATCTCAATCAGAGTTTGAAATGGCCTGAATTTGATAATACTAATTGTAAGATTGTAAAAACTAAAGCTCCTATCAGTTCTGAACTGATAAATTATTGTAATATTCAGAGTTCAATGAATTAAAATGAGATGAATTTCGAGTATCTTGAGTATCTTGATGTTGAATTTATGAACTTCAATTTTGAATTAAAAGAGGCAGTACTCAGTATTGATGAAAGTAGTGTAGAAAAATCGCAGTTATATAGCGGAAGTTTGTGGCAAATACAAGCCCGCAGGGTTTAATTCAAAATAATTTCAACATTCAAGTATGACTTTCTGTCGAAAGTCTAAACCAAGAATGATATCGCCTGACTTGATTGTTACCAAGGAAATTAAATCATGGAATTCCCAGATCGATAAGGGAGCCATTACTGCTGCCCATGTAAGATTCAAAGGAATCGCCTTCCATATGTATGCATAAAATCCTATTGGACGAAAATGAAAAGACCTCCATTGAACATCAAAGAAGACTGGATCAAGTAATGAAAGAAGTTG
This sequence comes from Tetrastigma voinierianum, assembly GCA_016808115.1. Taxonomy (NCBI): domain Eukaryota; kingdom Viridiplantae; phylum Streptophyta; class Magnoliopsida; order Vitales; family Vitaceae; genus Tetrastigma; species Tetrastigma voinierianum. The sequence goes on along the minus strand of JAEQBH010000413.1, from coordinate 747,274 downwards.
TCAGAAAAGAAGTGCTGAAATAGTTTAATGCAGGCTTTATATATACAATCTCAGTTCATGCGATTCCCAAGAAAGGTGGATTCACTCTGATCATAAATAAGAAGAATGAATTGAATCCTACAAGAATTGTGACAAGATGGAGGTGTGCATCGATTATAGAAAATTGAACACAACAACCATAAATTGTCATTATCCTTTATATTTAGGGTATAATCAAATTGCCATAGCCCTTAAGGACTAGGAGAAAACTACTTTTACATGTCCTTATGGCACCTTTTCTTTTAAAAGGATGGCATTTGGATTATGTAATGCTCTCGCCACCTTCAAAAGGTGCATGATGTCCATATTTTCAGATTTCGTGGAAGAGGTTATAGAATTTTTTATGGATGACTTCTCCGTGTATAGATCTAGTTTGAAGCATTGTCTTAAAAATCTAGAGATTGTATTACATAGGTGCCAAGACAAAAATTTAGCTTTGAATTGGGAAAAATGTCATTTTATTGTAATAGAAGGAATTGTCTTAGGACACTAAATTTATGCAATTGGGCTAGAAGTTGACCAAGCTAAGGTATATGTCATAGAAACTCTAATGTCACCTACAACGGTAAAATAAATCAAAAGTTTTTTAGGACATGCTAGATTTTATAGAAGATTTATCAGACTTCTCAAAAATTTCCAAACCATTATGCAGGTTGTTGGAAAAAGATGCAAAATTATATTTTAATGAATCATGCAGATCTGCATTTGAAGAAATTAAGTATAGATTGGTTACAACTCCCATCATGGCAACACCGGACTGGAACAAAGAGTTTGAAATCATGTGTGATGATAGTGACTATGCAATGAGAGCAATTTTGGGACAAAGAACATAGAAACTTTTAAGGGCTATATACTATGCCAGTAAAAACTTCAATGAGGCACAAGATAACTACTCTACCATAAATAAGGAGATGCTGGCAATGGTTTTTGCTTGCGAAAAATTTAGGCCATATATATTGGGGTCCCATGTCATCATACACAATGATCATGCAACAATTAAATATCTAATGGCAAAGAAAGATGCTAAGCCAAGATTGATCAGGTGGGTACTACTATTGCAAGAATTTGATATAGAAATAAAGGACAAGATGGGGAGTGACAATGTGATAGTTCATCACTTGTCAAGAATGGAAAAATCTATTGAAGAGGAAAAAGGGACAGAAATAGAAGAAAATTTCGACGAGCAAATTTTTTTCAAGTGTTACCAAACACTATGGTATGTCGAGACAAATTTTGTCAGGGAATCATGCCACCAGACCATCTATCAGAAAAGAAAGCCGAGAATCGATTCCCAAGTTTATATATGGACGACCTATCGCCTTAGAAGATGAGCATATCAAATTATTAGAAGATGTCTACCACAGACAGAACAAGCTTGAATTGTGGATAAATGCCATTCATCACCATGTGATTTATACTTGTAAGATAGAATAGCTCAAACATTCTCCAGCTTAGGTTTTTATCAAGCACTTTATTCGTAGATTGTTATGAATCTGTGTCAAAATATTAAAAGATAGTTAATTGTGAGAATAGCAACATCATTGTAAAGAAACTTGTAGATGCTTCTACATGGAATTATAGTGGTGTAAATATTTTATGGGGCCTTTCCCACCTTCATTTGAAACCTTTGTTCATTCTATTACTACTGATCCAAATGGGTGGGAAGCCATAGCTTGCCCCAAAATGTATGCCAATAAGGCCATGGGTTTATTCAAAGGAACATTATGAGCAAATTTGGAGGCCCTATAACTATTAAAAGTGATAAGGGCTTCATTTGAAAACAAGTCGCCGCAAAACTTGGTGAGCATGTATGGAGTCGCATATGTCATGAGCTCGCTTATCACTCAAATAAATGAGCAAGCCGAGATATCCAATAGAAATCAAGAATATTCTTGAAACGACAAATAATGCCAGAGGAAAATATTAGTCATCAAAGTCAGAAGATGCATCGCTGGCTTATAAAACCCGCTTTATAAGTCCCCTATCGAATGTCCCCATACAAAATCGTTTTATGAAAGCAAATGCCTTACCTCTGTAACTTTGAGGCGCATAAAGCAATGTGGCAACAAAGTAGAACTTTGAATTCCAAGTTTAAAGAAAAGAGGACTTTCTCTAATCGAATTTAATTAGAAGAGCTGAGAAACGGCTTCATGATAATGTTAGAATATGCAAAGATAAGACTAAAAAATGGCATGATTAGAAGATTATGAGGAAAGAGTTCAGAGTAGGAGATCTAGTCCTATTGTATAATTCAAGGCTAAAAATATTTCCACAAAAAATCAAATCAGGGTGGAGTGGTCCATATACATTAGTTGCGGTTACCCCTTTTGGAGCAGTAACACTGAAAACCAATTATAGAGATGAGTTTAAAGTGAATGGTCAAAGGTTGAAACACTACCTCGGAGAAAGATCAAATGAGGAAGAGTCTTGAATTTCAAGAGATTGATAGAACTGCTGAAATGAGAAAACACTGCATCAAATGTCTAGCTAAAGACATAAAACATGAGTAGCTACTTGGGAGGCAACCCAAACAATTTTTAAATTATTAATAGTTAACTTGATTTGGTTAAAAATTTATGTTTTTGAATAGTGTAGAAGTAGTTTAGTTTTGTTATAAATTATTTATCATTTATTGAATTACAATCTTCTGAATGGCAGGATGAAGAAGCTACATGGATATATGAAGGTCCATTTTAAAGCATCTCCAACCAAACTGATTTATGTAGAGATTGCTACGAAGGGGAGTTTACTTCTAATTCTTATTCTTTAGAATTGATGTGTGACTAAGTTTGGGGGAGGTTGATTTATTTGAGTTAGAAAATCGCCTAGTAGCTTGATTGTCCTTTGCTGAATAGTTATTTGGAAATTTCTACAATACGATGAATCAATGCTTAATAGATTAAACTGAAAAATCTAAGTGTTTCTTTTCATGTTTAAATTGAGGTTCTTCAACATCTGTAGACTTATATTCACAAGCATAAATTGGAAGTACAGAAAGAAAATGAGAAAAACAAGTGAAATTTTTCTGCTTAAAAAGCTAAACTCCCACTCAATGTCGCGACATCAACAGAAATGTCGCTACACCAAGTGTCAAAAGTTTCCCTAATGTCACGACATTATCGCGACATTGCTTCAATGTCGCGACATCAGATTTAAAATGTTGAAACATCGCAAATATACAAGATGTCGCGACATAAGAATTATCAATGTCACGACATGACATTTATAGATGAACAACATTGCTCTAATGTCGCAACATCAGATTTCAAATGTCGCGACATCGCAAAGCTACAGGAGTTACACCAAGACTGACTTTGAAGCAATGTCGCGACAACAAGTCAGTGTCGCGACATTACATTTTCAATGTCGCGACATCCAGGAAGGCCAATTAGAAAATCGAAACAATGCTGTAAATATCGCTTATTCATATCGCGCAACATCAAGTCAATGTCGCTGACATCGTAAGAGCAATGTCATGGCTATCAGAATGAGACATTTAGGGTATAAAGTCATTGTCACGACACCATAACTTCAATGTCGCGACATCACAGTTATGGAAAATCACCTATAGAAGAAAGACTTTAAGAAATTTTCATTGTCACATCAATCTTTCAAAACTTTCAAACCCTAGCCTTCTCAAAACCTCACGAAAATCCAAACCATGTCGAATCCAAACCTTGACGAAGTTATAGGAAATATAGTGGAGAAGATTTTACAAGAGAGAGCTGAGGAAATTCAAGGAGAACTGGCAGGGGAAGAAAACCAAGAAAATGCCTTCTAAGTCTTGCCTAAGGAGAAAGAAGTAGTGGTGGAGGAAGGAGAAGTCAGGGCCTTATACTCCCATAAGGGAGCATAAGTGTTTTAGAAGAATATGGCAATGAAAATTTTCATGGAATAAAGGGGATTTAAGGAGTTGGTGTCGCCGTTTAAAGAGGAGATTGAGCGATGAGGCTGGGAAAAGTTAAGCCAGCATAGGGAGCCGGGAGTACGGGCCCTAGTCAAAGAATTTTACACCAATTTGGGCGAACAGAAGAACTTGACATGCTATGTCAGAGGGAGGTGGATTCCTTTTAGGGAAATGGCCATCTCCTAACTCCTGGGGCTGAGACCGATGAGTGACTGCAAGGAGTATGATCAACTGCAGGAGAACCCCGAGTTTGAAGAAATCGTCAAGGAGTTAACAGACGGCCTAGGGGTGTGGCAGAGGACCAAAACCATCCGCAACGCCTACATCGACAGAGGCAATTTTTCAAAAGTGATCAAGGTATGGTTCTACTTCATCAATTCCGTTCTCACCCCTTCAAAGCACATCTCAACATTGAGACAAGACCGTGCCACACTACTGTATGCACTGGTCAAGGGGGTTTAATTTGAATGCGGGGAAGATATTGGAGCAATCCATCTTGGACTACCCTAAGAAAAACTTCTCAAGGAATATCCCCCACCCTGCCTTGATCACTCCTGTGTATCAAGGGGGTGTAACATTAAGTGAGACGGAGGAGAAATGCTCAAGATCCTCACCTATCATCCTCACTAGAGTCCTAAACGCTCCAGTATAGGGTGAGGAGGTGGAGAGAACAAGGAAAAGAAAAGGGCAGCTTCAGAACTACAAAAAGAGGCAGCCCTTACAGTTGAAAAAGAGCTAGAGACAAAAAGCAGTGGAGTGTGGTGGGGTTTCAAGATTACCCGTAGCAACTAGTGCTCTCCCAAGGTCAAGAAGAATATATAAGGCCTAACAAAATTGTAAGAGAAGAAAAGAGGAACGAGAGAGCATAAGAACAAGAGAGCAACAAGATCAGATCAAGCCCTTGTTAACTGAGATGAGAAGAATGAAGAGAGATGAAGAAACAGGAAGAACTGAGACGGGAGAGAGCGAAGAATCGTCTCCTAAAAAAACAAAAGAAAACGTAGGAGTAGTTCTCCAATAGAGGGATGAGGAATGGAGAGAAGAGTTATCAAAAAGGGTCAAGACATTGAGGGATGAGCTTAAAGATAGAGAAAAGGCCTTTGTGCAGGATCAACTAATGAGAGATCAAGAGCTGATCAAGTTGATGGAGGTAAAGGAAAAGGAAATGGACCAGAACTTGCTTCAGAAGGCTAAAGCCTTTTGGTATATTTACAAGGAACATCATAAAGAAATCAGAGCAACCATCCAAAAGATCGATGAAGAGCTAGAGTCCATCCTGAATTACAGGGAGAAATTATGGACAGAGAGCATAGATTTGGTGAACCAGAATCTGGTAAAGATGTATCAAGCCCAAGGTCAATTTGAGCAGTCCCTGAAATCCATTGGGCAAAGGAAAAAAGATCTCATCAAGCAAAACATAAGAATGGAAGAGTGGTCTCTGTTTGATAGGAATTGAGAGGGCTAAACTGCAAAACTAGAACCCTCCATCCCTGAGTTCACACCCTCAATTGCAAGTTACAAATTTGAAGCAGTGAACCTCAAGCCCTCCAGATCTCAATCACACAAATCTTAACCCTCCATTCTCTCTCTTCTCTATCGTTCTTTCTATGTATTGTAAACAACTGAATGTAATTTTTCCTCTTTCTAATAAAATGGTAGTTTTTGAAATTTTTGTGCATAGAATTTTCTTATTTGTTATTATCTTTGAATTTTACAATTTTGAGAATGTTAATAAAATGTTGAGCTCGTGGCTCGCCGGGTCCAATAAAGCCAGAATTCGTAATGTTAATCATGAAAGCCGGATTTGAAAATTGTCGATGATACGGCTTATCTGAGGAATGCGTTGTACTAGCTCGTTTGAAGACTTTAAGAAAATTGGTGAAATATTGGTGTTATTGTTGTCTACCTAATGAACCGAATGACTCAATATTAATGGAATGTGACGTGAATAATAACACAACAATTTTTTGTGAAACAGAACAAGTTGAAGTCTCAATTGCAAATGGGCTAAGTTGTGATGTCAATGATAAAGAAGCTAAACTTTTAGATTCTTGAAAATTGAAATTGAAATCAAAGCTAATAAGGCTATTAATTCTAGTCAAATTGGAACAATATAGTCCGTAGCGCCGACTAACTAACATTATCGGGTCCAAGTAATTCCTGGAAAATTGATTTGCGGTTGGGTTAGACAACCTATGGGAATTTATTATCATAAATTTGTAAAGAGTCATAGAACTTGTTGCATTATTGTTCAAGGCGAAATTCTAAACATCATAACCTATAGAAAATGATTTAGGCCATCCCTGGACAGTTTGAGACTTTCAAAAGCCTGCCTTGGATATGCTATAAGCATAAACATTAGTACCTATTTTGAGCCTAATGCCTATTTCATCATCACAGCCTAAAAGAAGAGCCTTAAAACCCTTCCTTAAATCTTACCTTACAATAAAGAACCCTTAAATTATCCAAAACTATAAATTAGTGTAGAAGAAATGAGAAAGAGGATAAGTTTGGGGGAGTATAAGTTTGAATTGAAAATAAATAGGAGAACAAAGGATGAGAAAGGAAGAGAATTAATAAAAAGCTATGCTAAAGAAGGTGCAAAACATAAAACTGAGAAGCTGAAAAAGAAGAAAGTTACGAGGAGTGAGTTTTACCTTCTAGCCTACTGACCTTGAGCAATTATGTCCTTAGGGGTGTTCTACGACTAGTACCCTAATACCAACTGGTATGGGAGTTATTGAACCAAATCTTGCTAAGGGGTTGTAGAAAGCTTAAAAAGGTAAAACATTGCACCACTCCAAATCTGAAAGAAAAAGACAGAAAGAGGCTTCTGGAGCAGAATTGAAAATAGTAGTGGAAAAGAAAATAAAAACAACAATAATCTTCAGATGACGAAATACAGAAAAATGCGATCCGTTTCAGGATGTTCAAGCGGCTAGTTTTACATAAAATATAAGGAGCAGTGAAGGCAAAGAGTTGAGGAAATGAATGCAATTTGGGTAAACTTGAGCCTAAAATGTCCAATTATCTACCAATTAATCTAGCCATACATTAAAAGCTCAAAAGACCTATTTGATTCTAAGGGGTGTGTTATGTCTACATTATGGAGAGAATAATATTATTCAACAAGCCTATGGACTTAAAATTACTCAAAATGTCACTGAAAGTAACTCTCATGTCACACTTAACTGCAACCGCCAGGCGGAGAAGACACACACTCACATATCAAGAATCAGATATGTTTATTAATTATGAATTATATGCTATTTTAAAATTTATTTAAATTGGAAATTTTCAAAATTCTAAAATGAAGCTCTAATTGTAGCCGATGTCACAATCAAATAATATAAAGGCCTAAATGTCGACCGGATGAAGATGAGTTAATTGAAAAATGACATCAAAAATTGATTTTTATTTTTTAAGGACAAACAAATATCCTCTTTTTTTTCTTGAGGACAAGAAAAATGATTACTACCCAAATAGTGTTGTTTCATACCCTAACACCCATGTTTGAGCACTGTGGTAGTAATCACCTCTAATTGACCCAAATACATGTTAAGGACTCCAAGAAGGCTACTAATCAAATTTTGTGGCAAGTTTTGTTGTTTTCAAAGGCTATATATATTGAAGATAGGATTCAGCTCAAGCATGAAGAACCCAGTTATAGTTCAAAGCTAAAGAGCATAGAAGAAGGCAAAAGCAAAAGCAAAGAAATATGTAGTAGCAAACCTTGCAAAATTCGCAAGGGTTGCAAAATTTCGTAGCCTCTACGAAAATTCCTCTCCCCGTATAATAGTGTTTGATTTGTATAATTTGTTAATTTGTATTAAATTTGGTGGTATGAAATACCCTAAGACTTCAATCGTGCTGCTTATTATCAAGCCTGTGCTTAGGAAGCTTCTGCTCAAGAAGCTCCCATTTCTTTCTGCATTCTTCTCATTTTCCTTTCTTCTTTTTCTCACTACAAACAAATTCTATGAGATGATTTATAGGATGATCAAGAAAACCTCTCCTTCCTCAAGGGACTGCAAGGGAAACCGCGGGCAATGCAATGGTTTCCATGTTTTTAAAGGTGCATTCACCCGCCACACAGCACTCGAACCTTGTGCGTTTCAAATCCCTTCGAGTCACCTTGAATGGTTGATACTTGGTGAGCCGGTGGCTCATTGATACTAATGCTAGATCCATCGATGTTTTTTGAACATATCACTCTTATGATTCGCTGGCGTGAGTCACGGAGACATGTTTTGCTCGATCGAGACCATTAATGAGAAGTAAATGTTATTTTCAATAGGATATTTATTGAGGGTCAGTTTTTATAGCTAAATGAAGAATCGATTCGGAAGAGAACTATATGTTATCCTCCCTAATGCGATGAAAAGACCTAAAAAACCCCGCATTTGTATATGGAACCTAAGCCTTTATTCGTGCCACAAAGAAAAGCATGTGAATCACCAAAATTTGTATCTCAGTCTCATCAGAATAGCATCAGATAAAGGTCTAGGGCCGAACACGGATGGGTTTTTCGTGAAATGATATGCGCTTATTGAAAATTCTAGTTTCTTGATTTTGCAATGTTCAAACAAAGAGTCGGATGGTCAGACATCGTAAATAAATTAAAGGAAATTTAAAAGAAGACTCCTCAAGTCTTCGGGGTCACCTGATTGGATTTTTAAGGTGTATCTATGCCCTCAGTTTGTTTCCTCATTGGGATAATGACCTATAGTCTTTCCCAAACCTAGATCTGATCTGGGCATCAAAACCCAAACTCTAAATTACTCCCTCATGAGATATGGCATTCATCGAGCATTCAAGTCCCTTACAAGCAGTATATGGCCTCAAAGAGGGCAACCTACAAGAACTATCAGGAGGACAACCATGGGATGATAGTGATCTAAGATTAAGCATCCATCTGAATTACAAGCTTGCCAAATACACATCAAGCAGGCTTCCGATCTAGGAGGTTTCAACACAGTAGTGAGACATGTGGAGCGAAATGCTCATAAATGCAAGTGCGATAAATTACAGAGGGCATGAAAACTTACCCAAACCTCCACTGACCTCCCCTTCAAGAAAAGGGGGCGACTACATCCCTTGAGTTGTCATCCTCAAGGGTGTGTCAACAGAAAATGAGAGAAAGCAAGAGAGAAGAGAGCAAACCGCAACCTAAAACAAAGTCAAGCAACAAAGCTCGACCGAAAAATGAAGTTAGTTACAGTTATATGGCTTATGAGAGTCACAACCCAAATGTGTGAAATACCAAAATGCCTAAAATATTGGCTACATAAAGGCCAAAATGGTAATACATAAAACTGTGGTCACAGATCAAGAATACCAAAACGCTAGGCGTTAAATTTCGCTACGTGTGGAATTTCGCAAGATAGCCGAAAGCTCGCTTAGCTTAGTGAAATTCCTCGCTAGCCTAGCGAAATTTACAGATAGCGGTAAATTTCACCTCGCTATCAACGTGAATTTCGTTAGCTAGCTTAGCTCTCACACAGCCTAGCGAAAAATTCTCAATTTCGCAGATTAGTTCTTTCATATGATTGCGAAATTTCGCAATCCCAAATAAATTCTTCGCAATCCTAATAAAACTCGATCGCTTCGTTTTGTCACCCGCATCTCACCGCATCTATGCATTCCTTCCTTCAAATTCCTTCATTTTTTATGGTCAAAACATCGTGATTCCTCAAAAAGATTCTGATGTATCTTTTACGACTTCTGAACTAAAATGACCGAGGTACTAAAGACCCGCAAAATCACCAAAACAAGCTCGAAATGGTACTGGAACTAAGTGGACCTCGCGCACATCGACATTTAATTGACATGATTAAAGAAAAAGCACTCAAAACTCATCTCTGATATGGTTCACAAAATAGCACTTTGGGCACTAATCACACCCTAACCGACACAGTTGCAATTCCTTAGCAATGCTAAAAACAATAATGGGATGCATGTCGTGATTTTACAAAAGTATATGTGGTTCAAAAGTGTATGTACAGTAAACCTACCTTTAGTATGAATAATTTACACCTCAGATGAAAAATCTATTACGAGAGAACATAAACTATACAAGAACAAGGCTTAGTGGCAATTCAATTTCAAGGAAATCAACCCAATTTCCACCAAAATCTAATTGTTCCTAAGGTAAATCGCTTTGAGCTAATAAATTGCAAAGCTATTCCTCCCCAACCTAGCTATATCGCATACCTTAAAACCGACCAACCTAAATAGATTAGCTACACTCTTATTTCTTTCTTTCGATCAGACAGAGGTGCAATGCTAAAAACTCGACTTCACCAAAGTCCGTAACGGGGTCCACCCGATGGACTCCCAACCAATTAAGGTTTAGTACTAATAAAAGGATCAAATTTAATTATAAACTCGTAGGTTTCACCACAGACTTTCGATGACTTCGGTGAATCATACCTACAATTCGCTAAACTCTACCCATCCACCCGTAACGAACACTAAGTCGATGAATCCTAACTAATTAAGGTTTGTGAAATCCAGTTTTTAAAGGCTGCCATATACCCTCGACCATGTTCGGTTTCTTATGCAAAGCTACCGCTTTCATTCCTCTTTTCTTCATTTCCTTTCTTTGCTTTTCTTTTCTTTTTCATTCACATCATTACATCGTCTTCATACATGGGTAACACAAACCTATTATGGGTTGTCAACAAATCTATACCTATTGCAAGGTCGTAAAGAGGGCAGATAGCTTTCTAACCTATCATAAACTGATGTGCACTGATTAGTCATGATGTACCAGTTGAATACATCGAACTCAACCCACCTAAAACTTAATCATGCATGGAATTGTTCTAATATTATGGTAAGACACGTGGCTTCAATTTTTCAACTCAAGGCAAGATTAGGAACACAACAATATAGACAAAAAAATGATTTGCAAAAGTGTAGAAAAATGTAGCTGCATGGTACCTCCAATAGAAGAAACGAATCCGCTTCAACTGTGGAGGGAATGGCATACCGAACAGCCAAGACTCAGATCGCACCGCAATGCAGGAGGAAATGAGATTCTCCCCAGACCGCAACTCCCGCAACATTCTTCAAAACCAAAATTGTTATAAGCTGTTTGTAAATGCTTAAAATATTTGAGAAGCAAATAGGCAACCGGGCAGGCACCACTAAAACCCAAATTAAGACTTCAAATAATATAAAGTAAAATTCTCAACAAAAATTGAGTGGTCCCGGAAGTTCCCAGGAACCACTCCCTGTACTTGGTGGCGGTACTTTACTGGATCTCTTGAGTCCAAAGAGAGAAGCTCCTCCACACATGCAAGGGTGTGTGCTACAGTGTCTTCATGCTCACTCCATCATTGCTTTCGGGCAACCCGGTCTCTAAAGGGCAAACGGGCCGACTGCTACAGAGGAATGGTGGATTCTTCATTAATCGCTTCCATCGTTTCTCCATCAATTCTTCCCGATGTTTGTCAAGATTGTGCCTTCCTACCCGTAGCCACTCAGTAAACTTCATCGATTTGCTCCCATCATCCTCACCACTATTATCGTCAAGTGGAAAATGTCGAGCCCTGTCATGTTGCCAAATGAGCTCCACGACCCCATTTTTAAATCGATAATGCGATTTCGACAGGCCGAAATGGCCTACCTTATCATAACGGCACCATTAGTGCCCCCCGCTCCGGGGCCTCGTGTCGAGAACCACGAAATCCACTCCGATAGTAGAACTGGCCTACTTTACCAACACATCCTCCACTATCCCTTGCATTTTCACCGAACGATCGCCTAAGGTTGCAGGTGATGTCAGTCAAGTTTCAGCCTTCCCAAACCTAACTACCTATACACCCAGCATGGCAAGAGGGTCAGACACCGGCACCCAAGTCTAATGCTGTTTTGTCAATGCAGTTCTCCAATGTTAACCCAGATAGTCAGTCCCCGGACTCGGGGATTTCACCATTGTCTTCAGATTTGACGATGGAGCTAACTTGTTCAGCTTAAGAATGCCTTTTATCATAATGCCTAACCCTTTTTGATTTGTATGTAGATCTTTCAAAACTTTGCATGTGGACTCATTGATGATGTCCAAAAGTGGTATGTTGACTCACGTCCGCCTTAGACTTCTAGATGCCCGCCCTCGTCGGGATGCCTTCTTCTTACTTAATGCTCGGGAAATGGAGGTGGCGCAAAGGCTTCATCGAGTCCTCCTTCAAGAAAATGTGTTATGGCTCCAATTCTTCCTTTTCGCTTTCTCAATGTACTGGGTATCAGCCGATCAACCTCTTTTCCACTCTTAAGGTAATGATACTTTGACTTCATCCATTTTGGGAGGTTCACCTGAATAGCCTGGGCTTCAATGACTCCCTGAATTCGCAAGGTCAGAAGCGGAACCTCCGCTCTCGCGATGATTTTCCATTCTCATATATGCTCACAGTCACAATTCCTAAGGCTACTTTCCAAATCTACATCTATTCTCTCGCTCAAGGAGCTTATATTTTCTAATTTTTTTGTCTTAACTGAGCATTGATGCCTTTTGCTCATCCATACAAAATTTCCCACCACTCGCTTCGTATTCACAAATGGCTTGCTCAACAGAGAGGAGCGTGCTTGTTCTGCCGTGAAGTGGTGGTAGAATGTCGGCCGTCGTGCTCCCTGTGCAAGCATATACGTGTGGAGGCTGAGGCTCTGTGAGCGTTGCAGACCCTCCAATTGTGGTCAGGCAATGCCATATGGAGAATTTGTTCGTGGTTTGCTTTAAACTTCCCACCACATTTGCATCCTCAAAATGGGGCTCGAATGTTCTCCCGGGTGGCTTGGACTCAAGCGCTTGAAACACCCTTTTTGACCAGACATGGCTTTCGGGCCACCGCTCGCACCTCATGGACTCTTTTCTTTCAATTCCTCCAATCTTCAGCCAAGGTAGATACCTGGGGCCTTTCAAATTATATCTTCTGGCAGGGCATACTATGCCTCCTCTTGCCCATCGTGGCTCAATTTATCCGCCTTCGTTTGGCCTATCCCAACCCTTTGGAGGTCTCGACCACATAATCGAGGAAGTCCATTGCCTTCATCAGATTTTTACTCAAGAAATCTCTCCACAGCTCTAATAATCGTCACGGAAGGACATTCCATCATAAAAATGGTTCACTAGCATCCATGTATCAAACCCATGGAAGGCATGCACCGATAGTCTCCATAAATCTCTCCCAAGACCGGTAAGAACCTCCACCATCATGAAATGCAAATGTGTAAATTGGGCTTCTTCAAGTCGTTCAGGCAGCACCTAAGAATCCTTTAGAAATTCTTCCGCAGCCTCCTCCCCAATTCCCATATTTCGCCCACGCATTTTGTGTTTCAATTTTACCTATTCTTGTGGTCGCTGAAAGTGCTTTCAACTCGAGGAGCTCCATGTCCACCCGTGACCTTCAAGGTGGTGCATACTTCCCAAACTCCCTTATGATCAAGGGTTTCATTCTCCATGCCATGGAATGTGGGAAGTTAGGGCACCAACAGGTCTCACTCACACCTCCCCGCCAGGGGGAATTAGCGCATGAGGGTGCACTCCACTCGGGTGGGTGTATGTGATCCCTCATGGATCGATATGCATCGGGCTCCCAGCACCTACCCACTTAGTCATTCTTCCGGAGGATCCACTTCCAGCACCGCGAGATCAATTTCGAAGCCCTGTTCCTGTGCAACAGTCACCCTCTCAAGCCTACCTGCAATGTTCCTATCCCACTCCATAAACTCCGTCTTCCACACTTCACAATCAACAGAAAACAACCAAAACAAAACTAACAAAAGGGTTACAAGGTTACCTAAAATTAAAGCAAAGAAAACTGAATGTACCGAGAAATTTGTAAATCCTCGCAGTTGAACTCCGTAAGTGAAAGAAAAAATGATAAAATCAAAAGGAATGAGATTTACTAAACTCGTGATATGAATCACAGTTCAACAATGCTTCTTATCTCAATTAGTGGCACCATCCCCAACGACGCCATTTGATCATGCTACGTATGGCAGGAATCAACAAAATTTTGTATCCTAGTGTCCGATCACGTAGCGAAGTTACCGCAAAGAGATAGCCGTGTCTGTATTCGAACACTTGACATGGGTTTTCCGAAACAGAGAAGTGCGCCAAGTTGAAAATGGTATTTCTTGATTTTGGCGTTTTTGTTAAAAACATGAGTCGATGGTTGTAAACTGCAAAATAAATTAAAGGAGTACTTAGAAAGGAAGACTGAAGTCTCGGGGTCACCTGATCGATTTCTTAAGGTGTATTCATGCTCCTAAGCTTGTTTCTCATTGGGATAATGACCAGTCTTTCCCAAACCTAGACCTTGATTTGGCACTAAAACCTAAACCCTAAATTACCCTCTATGAGATATGGCATTCACTGAGCATTCAAGTCCCTTATTAAAGCAGTATATGGTCTTCAAAGAGGCAAACTTACCTAAGAACTAATAGGAGATAACTATGGATGACATGGATCTATGATTACATCCATCGTAAATCCACAAGATTGCCAAATACACATCGGCTTGCAGGTCAGATCTGGTGGAGGTTTCAATCTTGTGGTGAGATACAGGAGCTTAAATGTCATAAATGTAGTGTGATAAAATGAGAGGGCATGAAAACTAACCTCAATCCCGCACCAGCTGACCTCCCCTTCAAAAGGGCTTAGCCACATTCCTGTTGTCATCCTCAAGGGGTGTGCTCGCACCGAGAAAATGAGAGAAAGAAAAAGAGAGAAGAGAGCAAACCGCAACCTAAAACAAAAAGTCACAATAAAATGAAGTTAGGTTACAAAGTTATAAGGCGGCTTATATAGCCAACCCAAATGTGTGAAATACCAAAATGCCTAAAATATCAAGGCTTACATAAAGGCCAAAATGGTAATACATAAACTGTGGTCGCTTTAGATCAAGAATACCAAAATCACAAAGCACCGCTTATGCAAGGAATTCGCTAGTTATTAGCGAAGCTACGAAGGCTAGGGCCTTTATGAGTCTAGCAAAATCTCTACGCAGATACAGGGTCTGAGAAATTCTCACATCAATAATGTGCTTCGAATTTTTACATAATAAATTTCGCAAATTTTACCGAAAATTATTGTGAGATAGCTTAATTGCAATTCTTCGCTAGGCACACAAGATTTCATAGCAAATAAATCGCTGCCTAGCAAAATTCTCACTCGTTAGGATTGCTAAATTTCGCTATGATTCAGCAGGCTTAATCCCACGAAATTGTAATCCTAGCTTAAAATCCCGATCGCCTGCTTTGCTCACCGCGATCCACGCATCTATGCATTCTCCTTCCTTCAAATTCTCTTCATTTTTTATGGCCGAAAAACATCGGCGGATTCCTCAAAGATTTGGCACGTGATCTTTACGCCGGGACGAACTAATATCCGGTACTCAAAGACCTCAAAATCACCAAAACAAGCTCGAAATGGCATCATGAAACTAAGTGGACTCGAGACACATCAATCGGGCTTAATCGACATGATTAGCGCGCTAAAAGCACTCAAAACCCATCTCGATGTGGCTCAAAAATAGCACTTTTCGCACTAACTGCCTCATGACCTACTTCAGCGACTTCTTCCATATATTAATCCATTTTATTTTTTAGTTTTAACGATTTAAACCAACTCTTTTTATCACAAACCTAATATCCAAAATGAAATCACCAACTTTAGCCTCAGTGTCAGTCATTTCCATGAAGAAAACCCATCTCTGTGGACGATCCTAGAACCACTACACTATAGTAGCTATTGTCTGTTTTCCATAGAGTTTATGTTCTAAAGGATTTTCAGAAATTCGTAAGGCGTATTATTCAAAGTTAGTATTCCACGTGAATCGTATTCTGGGAATCGAGCCCGACTTAACCACGGAACTCCACTATGAACAATGCAGTCGACTGGAAGTGGAAAGGAATCCCAACGCATATAGATCAATGAGGGACCATATACATCCTCCTCGAATGAGTGCACCCTCGTGCATAGTGCCTCCAACTAAGCAGATGGTCACAGTTCATCAGGCTACAATTCTTCCCACTTTCACGGGTGTTGAGAGTGAGAACCTATTCATACATAAGAGTTTTAACAAAGCCTACAACACTCCAAAGGAGGGAGATTGCCATTGTTGATTTAATGAGGCTTAAGCTTTTTCCTTTCACAATGAATGATAAAGCAAAATTTTAGCTCAACACCCCAAGGCCAAGAAGCATTCGAAAGTGGACTGAGATGCCGGCTGAATATTTGAAGAAATTCTTTCCCACTCATAGAACAAACATCTTGAAGAGGCAGATTTCCAACTTCTTAACCAATGAAAATGAAAAATTCTATGCATGCTGGGAGAGATATATGGAAGCACTCAATGCTTATCCTCACCATGGTTTTGACACATGGCTAATGGTTAGCTATTTTTATGATGGAATTTCACCACTTATGGCAACTTCAGAGAATATGTGTAGGGAGACTTGATGAGAAAATCCAAAGGAAGCTTGATTTCCCCGAGTTATGTAGTCAAGAATAAAAAGGTCGATGAGCCTAACCCAATGGAGATGGAGAGAATGAGACCTTAATCCAAAAGAAGGGGTGACATCCATTATTTCACAGAAGATACGACATAAAGCTAAAGTTTCAACCTTTAGCTAAGGTTAAGAACCGAAATGAGAAACTGTATAAGGTTCAGTAAAGGATCGAGATTCTATTCCAAATAAGCCATGTTTTATTTGTCAGTCCACTGAGCATCTGGGAGAACAATATCCAACTATTCTAGTAATGAGGAAGATGCCTGTGGAGCAAACAAATGTTGTTGGTCAATTCAAACCATCAACTAATACACCATAAGGCAACACTTACAACCCTAGTTGGAGAAATCACCCAAATCTCTCCTGGAAGCCAAAACCTCCACAGTATGCACCCCCTGCTCCACCACAATATGCTTCAATTTCTCAACCACCTCAACCATAGTCAACCTCTCCAATGGAACAAGCCATCGTGAACCTTAGCAAAGTGGTAGGTGATGTTGTGGGAGAGCAAAAGTGAATCAACGTGCAGTTAAATAAGAGAATTGATATTGTGGAAACACTCTCAATAAAAGAATAGATGGGTTCCAGAATGAAACTGCCTAGAAAATTGACAACATGCAGTATTCCATCTCTAGGCTCACTAATCAACATCAAGTGCAAGAAAAAGGAAATTCCCCTCACAAACTCCGCAAAACCCCAGGGGAGTTCATGAAATAGTTGACTCAAGTGAAACTACTAATAAAATGGATGAAGTAAAAGCGGTTATCACCTTGAGAAGTGGTAAAAAAGTTGAGCAACCAATGCCTAAACCACTTGATGAAGCTAAAGATGGGCAAGATGAGGAGCCGGAAAGAATAGTGATCAAAGAAGATATGAGGAAGAAGAGCATGTCTACACCATTTCCTCAAGCACTTAGAGGCAAAAAGGGGGTGAACAACCCAACTGAGATTTTCGAAGTGCTGAGGCATATGAAAGTCAACATTCCTCTTTTAGACATGATTAAGCAAGTTCAAACGTATTCCAAATTTTTAAAGACTCAGGCAAAAGGAAAAGAGGGTCAATGTGAATAAAAGGCCTTCTCGACAGTAACACGGTGCTATCATCCAAACATGAAGACCCCAGCCAAGTACAAAGCACTGTGGTGTCCTACTATTTAAGTGAATATCGAGGAACTCTGTAGGAAACGATTATTAGATTCGGAGCCTGTCAATCTCATACTCCTACTCGCTTACAAGCAATCGGGACTAGAGAATCAAACCCACCATCATCACCTCGTCTTTAGCAGATAGTCGCTGAAACCCAGTAAGCACCGTTGAAGATGTTTTAGCGAGGTGATAAATCTACTACCCGCTGGACTTTGTTTAAGTCCCTGATACTCAAGCCGCAGTCGTGAGTTTACCATGTCCCATCATACTCGGGAGGTATTCTGCTACCTCAAATGCAATCAACAACCGGCCGAATGGGTTTATGTACTACATTTGGAAATATGATATATTGAACTCAAATATATTTCATCTAAGTAAAAATCATATTCACCTGTGAGGAAGAAGTCAAGAAGAGGTGTGTTTGACGACACTATCAGGAAGAATAAATAGAGCAAAGAAAGAATTACAAGCAAAATTGTTAGAGGAATTGGTGAGCTTCGAAAATTAATGAACCTCAGTATTTATGTGCGTTGTCCCAGAGAAGAAATAAGAAATTCCTATCGATTGATAAGGCAAAGGAAAGGAAGCAAAGGAAGAGCCCAAAAAGATTGATCTCAAACCCTTCCCCACATAATTGAAATATGCATACTTGGAGGAGGGTGGCTGATGCCCTTTAGTTATTTTTTCATTTCTCAATGCCTCACAGGAAGACAGTCTACTTGGAATCCTCAGGAAGTGCAAACAAGCCATTGGTTGGCAAATCTCGTATTTGGAAGGAATTAGCCCTTTGGTTTACACTCATCAGATTTACATGGAGAATGAAGCCAAAACCAAAGGCACAAACCACAGCAGATCGATTGAATCCCCCACATGTAAGAGGTAAGGCGCACCGGTTCTAAAATCTCCAGCCTAACATCTACTCCATTTTAGATAGTCCCTGGGGAGTCCTAACTCATGCTTGTACCCAAAATGCAGAAGCCAATTATTGTGCAAACGAAGGGAGAAGATATGCCTACACACCTTACCACAAGTTGGAGGGTATGTAGAGACTACAGGAGGCTAAATGCAGTGATAAGGAAGGACCATTTTCCTTTGGCCTTCATTGATCAACTTCTAGAGAGAGTTTCTAGGCACCCATTTTATTGTTTTCTAGATGGCTACTGGTATTTGCAAACAAATTTGCTACACAAAGAGAATACCACCTTCACTTGCCCCTTTGGAACTTATACCTATAGGAGAATGCCTTTTAGCCTCTATAATGCACCTGCCACATTCTAAAGGTGTATGCTTAGTATTTTTAGTGATATGATGGAACGCATTATGGAAATGTACATGGATGACATCACCATATATGGAAGTACTTTTGAGGAGTGCCTCGAAACCTCAAACTTTTCTTAATGTATGCATTAAAGCTCGGAAGCGAATCGAAAATGTCATTTTATGGTAATCAAGGAAATTGTCTCGACATGTCATCTCCAACAAAGGCATTGAAGCCGATAAAGCCATAAATAAGTTTATTTCAAGCTACCACTTCCCACACAAAATGTCAAGGCACAGGCAGCTCTCGCTATGTTTCTACGAGGTTTATTAAAGATTTTTCAAAAATTGCAAAACCCCTATGTGAGCTTTTGGTGAAGGATGCCAAGTTTATATGCGATGAAAGATGCCAAAAGAGCTTCGAAGAACTCAAATTACACTGATCATCAGACCTATAACGAGAGCACCCAACCAGCAAACTACCCTTTCAAGTGACGCTGATGCCGCTGATTGCCATCAGCGCCTTCGCAAGAGAAATGGAAAGCCCTACGTATTTATTTTGGTGCTTCTGATTCCTCAATTACGCAGAGAAGTTGCACAACCATAAAAAGTGAACTCAGCGTAGTCTGCGCCTTGCATAAATCTCGGGAGCATACTGTGGGTCATTCATCATATTTTTACAAACCACTCTATTTTGAAGTACATTTTGACTAAGAAAGATGCTAAGGCAAGACTTATCATGTGGGTTCTCCTGCTCCAGGAATTCAATCTCCAAATCAAAGACAATAAAGGAAGGAGAATAGTGGAAGCGATCACTCCTCCGTGATCTAATTACAGCCCATGACTCCCGCCCCTCCCATATCATCAATTTCTCGAGGAGTCTCTGCTGCTTGTAGAGAATGCCCCTTGGTATGCTCATATTGCTAATTACTTAGCAACAGGGGAGGTCCCAGATGAATGGAAAGCATAGGACAAGAAATACTTCTTCGCTAAAATTCATTCATATTATTGGGGAGCCATTTTTGTTCAAATATCAGGCGTGATCAAATCACAAGGTGTGTGCCTCGAAGAAAAGAAATTGTGGGATTCTCAACACGCTATGAAAATACTTATGGAAGTCATTTTGCCTCTTAAAAGACAGCTATGAAGGTGCTTCAATCAAGTTTCTACATGCCTTCCCTCTTCAAAGAGCTCATTTATGTTTAACTTCATGATCGATGCCAAAGACTCGAAGCTCATATCCCGTAATAAGATGCCTCTAACCCACTCCCGTAGAGATTTATTTGATGTTCGGGGCATTAGTTCACAATATTCCTATGTCTTTGGTTATTCGTATTAATTCGTTGGCCGATTATGTGTCTGGGCTGGCCGAGGCACCCTAAGAAATAAATGATCACAGGGTGGTGTTTAAATTTCAAAGGAGAATGTCTTCCAGACTGGGAGTGCCCAAAGCCATAATTAGTGATTGAGATAACGCATTTTCTCAGGTAACAAACGCTTTGAAACCCTATTAGCCAAATATGGGTGAAACACAAGTGGCTACCCTACCATCCCTAGACCAAGGGATGTTGAGCTAGCTAACAGAGTATCAAGACCACTTGATGAAGGTAGTGAATTCAAACAAGAAAGACTGGTCCTCAAGCTACTGGGGACTCATTTCATGTGGGCATACAGACAACTTTCAAGACCATTCTGAATGTCCCCATATCTGGCTAGTGCTTGCAAAGTGTCACCTCCTCAGGAAATCAAATACAAGGTATGCGGGTAATTGTGCTCAACACCTGACAGGGAAGAAATGACCTAAAGAGGTTTCTTGACCTCAATGAGTTAGAGGAACTAAGGAATCATGCTTACCTGAACTCCACAATTTCCAAAGAGAGATCTAAGAAATGACATGACTAGATGGTGGCTCGAAAAAATTTCCAAAACGGAGATAAAGTATTGCTCTATGATTCCAAGCTTTAAATCTTTCCAGGAAAACTCCAGTCGAGGTGGATTGGTCCCTTCACCATTCATCAAGTATATCCAAACTGAGTAGGAACTCCTCAAATTAAAATGAAACCAAACTTTCAAAGTGAATGGACACCGCCTCAAGCCATATGCATTCCTTCGACTGCATAAGGAGGAGCTCACCTCATCGAGCCTCAAAATGCTTGAAAATTAGGTCAGCGGACTCATTTCCCTGAGATCACAGAGTCTATCTCCTTTTTGTTGTGATTTTATATTATATTACATTATTCTATTTTTATTTAAATGTTCTCTCTCTTAATTTGATCTTAATTTTAGCTCCTATTTCCACTTCCTATTCTTATTTGGAATTTTTGTGTTCATTTTTTTTATAGGGTTTTGCTGTTTTTCTGAAGCAGGGAAAGCTGTGTAGGTCCAAAATCTTACAATAGAAAAAATTCCAAAGCCCTGCCATTTTCGTAAGGGTTGTGAATTTTCGCAACCTCAAGGGAATTTTGTGTAGAGATTCAGAATTCAGAGACTAAGCCTCACTACTAGGTCCTTAAATTTTGACCCCGTGAATTTAGCTGGCTAATCTTATCTACCACCGTAAACTTGTGCTATAGTTAATTTTAATTCCATTTTTAGCATGCCATCTCATTGTTCCAAGACCTCTGAATCAAGACCCCTTTTTTATCCTCCACCTCTTTTTACACTCGTCGAAATCCTTACTCCAAGCCAATAAATAGACCACCACCCTCCTTTTTGAACATCTCACACATCTAATTCATAAACCCTTACTTAAACCTCATCTTCCTTGTGAACTCGTCCTCCCGAAATCCTCCCCTTCACCATAAATATGGCTAAAACATGTGGAGGGCACAACTCCTCATCCAAAGCCCGTCAAAGACCCTCCTCCACTACCCGCACCACACCTGGCTATCAAGCCCCGTCTGTACCACCGATACTGCTTCAAGCCACGCCCCACCATTCCCATAAAGGCGCAGTAGACCGCCCCGACACCTCCATCTCAGCCACAACCAACCCACATGCAACTTCCTCCCAAATCCAAGCCAGACTCCTACCTTTGTGAATCTTCTAGCTATAAACAAAAGCTTCGTAAGCCTTCACCTCCTTTGGGCACAACTTCTACCATTCCCGAGATAGAGTCTCCTAGCTCATCCATCAAGAGGCCCCTTGATTAGTATCCAAAAAGTGCTATTTTGAGCCCTATTTAAGATAGGTTTTGAGTGGTTTTTGTGTACTAATCATATTAATTAGTTTCAATTGACACAATGAGGGTCCTTTCGTACTAATGATTGTATTTCGAGGTCAGTTTTGTGGTAGTTTTTTCATGTTTCATAAACCTATCCTACCATATCAAGCCAAGCATATCAAGTTGAGCCGATTTACAATCGGCTCGTGATTTATATTCGACACACTCGCTGGTGGAATGAAGAAATGGAAGATGAAACGAAATGGTCAGAAATGGAGTATGAAGGGTTTAAATAGAGAAGACAAAGGAATTCAGAAGAATAGCTTAAATTCTCTATAGTTTCGCTACATAGCAAAACTTCACTACATAGCGAAATTTTCACAATAATAGCGAAATTTTTGCAATTATAGCGAAATTTTCGCTATGTAGTGTAATTTCGCTATGATAGTGAAATTTTTGCTATATAGCGAAATTCTCTACTATAGCGAAATTTCCTGCTTCGTGTTTTTGGGTACAAACGACCCTGTTTTGATTAATTCCATCTCACCTCGCCATCAGAATGATGTCATTTAGATAGATCGTATTTTCACCTTTTTTGTAAGGCTATATAAACCATCTTATGAACATTTTGTAACCTAACTTACTCCAAGGCATTTTTCATTACGGCCCTCGTTTCCTGACCATTTGTTCTCTTCTCTCCTCTTCTTCACTTTTCAGCCGCCAAACAACCCTTTTAAGGATGACAACTTAAAGGATGTTTGGCTAAAGCCTCTAAACCTGAAGAGGAGGGCTACAGGTTGGCTTGATGGTTTGGTCGTGTTCCCATTTTTCATGATGCATCGCGTATTTATGTTCAAAACTTTCAAAACTAGGGTTTAAAAGATATTTTGCTTTCCTTTGGTCAATACTTTCGATATATTTTGCGTCTGGGCAGTATTCTAATGGTAGATACAATCGACATCCATTAGATTTCCTTTACAGCCATCTGTGGTTAAATGCTGGATTTCAAACCGACATTAAATGCTCAAGAAATTTATGCTCTTAAAGAGGAATGTTACTAAGGGTCGGGGTTTTTAAAGTTAAAAAAAGATCCAGTTTTGGAAATGACTATATGTCATTTGCCCTAATGCGAGGAAATAACCCGAGGACACCTTTGCAACCCTATCATACCAAACTAGTGGCCCAAAACTTCAAGGTCTTCTTTTTACATTTTATTTTGAATTACTTTCAAAGGAACATACTGACAACAACCACACTTTTTATACAAATACAAATCCAAACAAAGCCTCACCATTTTGAATCATTATACAACAATTTGTAAGACGAAAAACCCATCCCAAGTTCGATCCTAGAGCCACTATACCGCAAGAGTCATGATACGGCAAGCATCAGAGTTTAGGTATAAATTTTGTTGATCCATAACACCTCAGGCATGCAAATCAAATGGCGGCTGCTGTTGTGGATGGTGCCAAACTACGTGATGATGAGTCACAGTACTTTAAAATCCTCTGCATAAGTATTGCGGACCTTAAACCTTTTTGAATTTCATTGTTTAGAATTTCAAGTTTTTTTTTATTTAGCAGTCACTGCTAGGCTGTTTTTTTTATATACAACAATCATTTTATTTTTCAACTAACACTAACCTTTTCGCAAAGCTCCCCGTTGTTGTTCTTTACGGCCTCTTTTGTTTCATTGTGTGTGTTTATGCACCACTGGGATAGAGGTATATAAGGTAGATTGCAAAGAGTTAGTACACCAACTGAACAAGGTTGTTAGTCGGGCAGTACATAGTGAGCAAATGGAACCCCACCAAGAACAAAGTCAAAGAAGGAGTCCCAAAGTGGAATCAAACAACATATAAGTCAAATGAGGACCACATACACCTCCAGAGTGAGTGCACCTTCCTCGCATCATACCACTACCGGATGTGGCAAGGAGACTTATCCGTGCCCTGCTTCCCACTTTTCATGGAATGGAGAATGAAAATCCATATTAGCATTTTCGAGAGTTCGAGGAAGTTTGCACAACTTTTAAAGAAGGTGTGTCTGACATGGACCTACTTAAGCTGAAAGTATTTCCATTGACACTAAAAGACAAGGCCAAGATTTGGCTCAATTCACTGAGGCCAAGAACAATTAGAAATTGGGTCGATCTTCAAGCTGAATTTTTGAAGAAATTTTCCAGTACAACCAAGACCAACAGTTTGAATAGGAAAATCTATACTTACCGCCTACGATAACGGTAGTTTTATCGCTGTCAGAGAGGTTCATGGAGAAACATCAAGGTTTGCTCACAACCATGGTTTTGATACATGGATGCTTGTGAATCATTTCTATGATGGTATGTCTCCAGCCATGGAAGCAAACTACTTGAAACCATGTGTGTGGAGGGGACTTTTTTGAAAGCAGCACCTGTGACAGGCCATGGACTTTTGAACTATGTGCCCGAAACTCCAAGGTAATGGATGAACCGAATCCAAGAGAGGCAGAAAGAATGAGGCCTTCAACCCACCAAAGGGGAGGCATTTATGTACTTTCCGAAGACACGAAGATGAAAGCAAAATCATCACTTTGACTCGATGGCTCGAGGAGCTGAAATGAGAATCAAAGATGAAGTGCAAGCAAAGGAATGAACTGGTCAGATCTCACCCACTGCTTTAATCGCTAAATAAGTGAAGCATCCTAGGGAGCATTGTCCATTAGTTCCTTCAGTAAGGGACTTAATGCAAGAGCATGCCCATGTCTTGGGTCAAAATAAGCCACCTACAAATGCTCCTTATGGCAACACTTATAACCCTAATTGGAGGAATCATCCGAACCTATCACGGGCTAAAACCCTCAGATATGCTCCCAAGAGCACAACAAAGAAGCTTAGCTCCACCTCAAAGACAAATAGCTGAAGAACTTCCACCTTCTTCTCCTGTTGAGTAGGCAATTCTGAATTTAAGCAAGGTAGTTGGTACCTTTATGGAGGAACAAAAATTGTTGAATCTTCAAACCAATCAAAAAATTGAAAAAATAGAGAGCTCACTCAACAAGAAGATCGACAGTATGCATTCAGAGATCTCCAACAAATATGACAACTTGCAAAGTTCCATTTCCAGGTTGTCTAACCAGCAGCAGGGTCCTAAAAAAGGGAAATTCCCTTCCCAGACACAGCAAAACCCAAGGGGAATGCATGAGATAGGCTCCGCCAGTGATCCCAATGCAAGAATTGATGAAGTTAAAGCAGTAGTGACTTTGAGAAGTGGTACAGAACTGAGACCGAGCCCCAACACCAACAAAGCAGCCCCACAGCCGCTGTCCACTGCAGAGGAAGAACAACCGCCAGCGGTGGGAAGAGGTGAAACACAAAGAGACCCCCTCCTTTCCCAAAGGCACTCAAAAAAAGGAAAATTCACTAACCAAACTGAAATTTTAGAAGTACTACTAAAGTGAAAGTTAACATCCCTCTCCTCGATATGATCAAGTAAGTCCCCACGTATGCAAAGTTTTTGAAGGACCTATGCACGGTGAAAAGACGCTTAATGTGAACAGGTCTTTTGGACCTAGCAAGCTGAGTGCCATTATTTGAGTAAGACTCCTGTGAAGCATAAAGATCTCGTGTCCTACACCTCGTGAACACTGTGCGCACTTGTGTGGAAAAAGGCATTGCTAGATTTAGGGGCAAGTGTAACACCGCTCTTTTCCATGTACAAGCAAATTTTGGTTTGGGAGAACCGGGGCCCACTTCCATCACATCAGTTCTCAATTGACAGTCTATTAAAATACCAAAGGACCATTGAGGATGTCTTCTAATACAAGTGGATATCTCTATTATCCAGTTGGATTTGTCGTACTTGACAATAATCGAGCCACTTGCAAGTGGGCCAACCATGTACCCATCATATTGGGAAGGCTATTCTGGCTAATTCGAATGCCATTATAAATTTCGAAATGGGGTTAGTGCAACTCAATTGGGAATATGACTGAACCAATATCTTCCACTCTGATTAAAAGGCATATGCAACTGAGATGAATTCTGAAGAAGTCTCGCATAATAGATACAATTTTTGAAGAACAAGCTAATGAGCAGCTAGCGTAAGATGTGCTAACCTGTGAGTTATCCGAGTGCCCAAGAGTTTAGAACCTCAATGCATGAGCCTGCTGCAAGGGTGCTGGAGAAAAAGGTGGAAATTCTACCTTTATTGACTGGAGAAGAGGAAAAGGAATCTCAACAGCTGGATCTCAAACCCCTACCTGTGGAATTAAAATATGCATTTTTGGAAGAAAACACAAAGTGTCGAAATAGAATATCGCCACGCGACCACACACAGAAGACAATTTGCTACACCTCCTCAAGATGAACAAGCAAGCTTTGGGGTGGAAAATTTCCAATTTAAAAGGCATCAGCACAACAATATGCACCCATCACATTTATTTCGAAGAGGAGTCAAAAGTCAAGCAGCAAACACGCAGGAGATCGAATCCGCTATTGGCCAGAGGTAGTTCGTGATCAAGTCCTAAAGTTGCTGCAATCGGTATCACACTGGTCATCTACACTACCACTTGGGTAAGCCTAACCCAGGTGGTGCCCAAGAAGTCAGGGGTGACCACTGTAAAAAATGAAAAGGGTGAGGATGTGTCTACCCGCCTTACGATGAGTCTAAAAAGTCATTAGATTTTTAATCCATTTTTCGGAGTATATTATGAGATAAATGTTGATTTGTATGAAGAAAAGTGGATAATTGACTCAAATGTCATTTTGCAGGAAAATACAGCAGACACTCAAATGTTGGGGCAAAAATCGAAGAAATCGTGCCAAGTAAAAGAGGAATTGAGGTCATGACTGAATTTATGTCGCAAGCAGAATGCTCGGGCCCACCATTCCGGTGTGACGACATCAACAAATTTGGCTTTGAAGAAGAAACTGAAACGAGAACAAGTGAAGTCGTGAATTGAAAAAGGAGGTTGCGACAAAGAAAACGTGGTCGAGACTAAAAGGAAACAATCAGCGATTTAAATTATGTCGCTGATATCACTTTGATGTCGCGACACCAAAATGATATGAATGATGTTACGACACCACTTTGAGGTCGCGAATCTGTCTATGAAGCCACAAGAGAGGTCTTTGCAAAAGAAAGAGGTTGCAACTGTTTTTTTTATACATATTCTACTTATGTCGCGACATCACTACTATGTCAATGACATAAAAATGTGGTTATTTAAAGTGCAACCAAAGATAGAATTTGAAAGGAGGTCGCAACCTGTAGCCCAATAGAAGCACTTGCAAGGAACTGAACTTGCGACCTTTTACAAGTCAAGGATTAGAAATGATGTCGCGACCAATAATTTAGGGTCATAATCGAAGCAGAGATGAGAAGAAATTGATGTCGCGACATGCAACTGAGGTCACACTGAAAATAAGTGAAGAAGGAAATTAGTTGCAACGAACCGGTGGTTGCAAAACGGAAGAAAAGGAATGGAAGCAAGAGGTCGCGATATCATCATGATGTCGCAACATAAAATTGAAAGATATGAAGACAAGAAGACCACCAACACAATTAAGTAATTAAAGGAATTATCACAACATGAAGTCATCATACAAAGAGCAAAGTGGTCGCAACCAAAAACTGACGTCGCAACTCAAGAGCTAGGAGAAAAGGAAGACAATGATGTCGCGACATGTAACTGAGGTCGCGACATCAACACTGAAGGAACATTGAGCAAATGAAGTCGCAATTCACACACCGGCGTCGCCGACCACCGACCAAAGCCGCTGCGAAGAGAAACTGCTGCAACTTAAAAGAAAGAGGTCGCGATCGATCATGAGCAATCAAGATTAAGTCCATGTCGCAACATCAACTTGAGGTCACGACATAGACAAAGAGTCAGGGCTTTTCTTACCACCGGAGCATTTGGGGATTCGACCTCGATTCTTTTTTTTTTTTTTTACAAAGATAAATAGATAGCTTAAAGCAGCTTCCGTCTTCGCTACCCAGAAAAGGGAAAAGAAGAGGAACTCAGTGTATATTTTAGACTAGAATTTTATTTTATTTTATTTTTCGTTTAATTTTTCGGTTTTGAATCTACGAACTGTGCAGAGACGAGTAGAGCTGGATTTGTAGTTATGTTATTTTTCTTAAGTATTACTGCCTGAAAATTTATGACATCTAGACAAATTTATGGAATTCATTTCTTCTCGAATTTTATTGCAATTATAGTGGAGCAAAGGTGACCGGTGCTCCATTTCTACCCGCAATGCAAAGAATCGAACGCATCTCTCATTGATTTGATTTACATTTAGTTGCGCTTTTTCCCAAGACAATTTACGAGAATTAATTTGGGTCTTGCTTTTTACTTAATCGGTGTCGCTTTTAATGGATAAGTTCCCAATAGTAGTACTCTATGAACAACGAGGGAATGTATCTTACTCTGATATCCAGGATGCCCTCTGCGTGACACAGAGACGGAGATTCCTGAGAGTTTAGAGCATTCTTTCCTGGTATGTTCACCACTATCAATAGTCCACTAGCCCAGAGTTCATTTTGATAAATCCCCCCATTCAAGCCATAATTGAAGCTCTGAGGGGGTGTATTTAACAATATAAATAATCAGAGAGTTCACCTTAATCTATAGCTAAGTTCCAATCCCCGTGTTAGCTCATATCTAATCAAGGGAAAGGGATGGAACCCATAGATCCAAGGTCGAAGCCACCGATTGAGTAGTGTAAATTTTGCTAAAATCCTTAGAAGGTAGCCAGTTCTCACACAACAGAAATGGTGGAAGTATTGAGAAAGAAAACACCCAGATTCGCAAGAAAATTCGAAATGAGAAATGGTTAGATCTTGTCTTCAGAGAAGAAAGGATATCTAATCGCTGAATATGGAGAAATGTAATTCCAATAATCGGGAAATATCGACAAAAAATCAGATCCATACATAAAACAGAGCAATGGATTTTAGTGCTGGAATTGACTGTTGCATTGTATTTCATTGATGGTTTTCAAGTCACAGAAACTAATTCAATCCATTCTTTTATAGACAATTTATTTTTATTCATTTACTTTTGTTTTAGCCTAATTTGAATATATTCAATAGTATAGGGAATTTTAATTTGTGTTGTTTAGATAAAACCTTCATTATGAGTTTTGAGTCCAAATAGTATGAAATTTTAGTAGTTGGGGTAGTTGATCCGCACCAAGCATCAACTTATGGGAATGATACCCTGACTTACATTCAGATTTTACTACTGTATGACTATGGCACTTGCAAAGGTCATGTATCGACCCTTATTTTTAAATCATGAAACAATTAAGAGAAAACTATTTTATCAAGTTAAAATTATCCAAAGTAACATGTATGCAAGAGAAGTGTAAGGCTCCTCTAATTATGTGTTAATTGAGGGGTTTTTAGTGTATATAGAAAAAGGCAAACAAGTTTTTTATGGCGCCACGGATTCAAAGAATTAAATAGATCAATATTCTGACAAAAGAAGGAAATACTAATTTGGACATTTTAAGAAAATAACAAAAATAGTTTTGCAAGCATTGGCTATTTTACCCACTAATCTTTAACAAGCCATATTGAAAATATTTTTTTTGTTTGACTAATCCTATTAATTTGATAAGTTTATTTAAAACTTTAATGCAGAGAAACAGTGATTCTAATTTCGATTCCAACAGACACCACTGGAGAAACACTAGGAGCTTGAGAAAGACAAAAAGAGAAGAAAACGCAAAGAATGGCGTATGAGACATGACTGCATGTAAGAACAGAGGCAAAGAGCGTAAGGCCTCCAATTACTGACACAATGGAGGATTTCTGGAGGCCTATTATTCAGAAAGAATATTCTACAATCAGACAGCCTATTGTAGATGCAAATAATTTCAATCCAGCCAAAATTTTTGATTACAATGGTTCAAGAACATCACATCGGGTCATCCCAATCAAGACCCAAACGAAAGCACTCCGGGAAGATTCACATGATGGCAAATTACAAGAAGTTGAATGGGTGAGGCCAGAGGTGATAAAATTGGAATCTCTTCCCATTTTCTTTGAGAGGATATAGCAAGCTTGCTATGAATCATTACCATATGGTTTGGTTGATACTTGGGAAGAGTTGGTAGCTTCATTTAAGGCATCCTTCCCCATATCTCACTTCAGAAGAAGAGAGATAATATTCCAAATTGTGGGGAAGACGAGCCTATAGGTTGCTTGGGAAAGATTCAAAGGTTGTTGAGATGCCTGATGCATGGCATAGATTGAAAGACCTGTGTGGACATAGTGTATCATGCTTAAATGATACATCTAAGGGTATATCGATGCTTCACAAGCTGCTGAGCATTCAAACGTAAAGGTGCCGAAAGGGCAAGATCCGATAGAGACCTGGCAAAGCGGTATGGAAAGCTCCATCTAAGTTTTCAAGAGGAAATAGCAGAGTGAAAAGGGGTCGGAGCTGAGCAAGATGACGTTTTATGGAGGCAAAGTTGGATTCCATAATGCATAGATGGACAAAACAAGAGAGAGGCATGCACACCGCTCACAGTCAGAGAGCAGTGGAAAGAGAACTTATGAGAAGAAGCGTGATGTGCCAACGTAAAAGATTTCGGTGGCATTGGTAGGTTATAATGTGAGCTGAGCTACAGTTATCATTTCCAAGATTCTACAATCCGAAGACTAAGGAACCATGAGAATTTCACATGGTGGAGGCCATACCCAAGGCATCGGTTTAATCCTCAAGAAGGGATATCAATGCTCACCGCTGTTCCGCAGCACAAAGAAGGAGGTGAGCGTAAATGAATATCGTGGTCGAGAGGACCTCAACCATTTGAAGAACAAATGCTGCAGTTCATGGGGGACAACAAGAGGCTATTACAATTCCATGAACATAAACTATCAAACTTGGAAGCTTTCAAGTCTGATACTCAAATGTTTCAGAAGAATGCTAGTGCCTCTTTGAAAATTTTTTGGAGAGACACAAGTAAGAATCCGCCCAAATATGCCAAATCGAGCAAGGGTACATTCCTAGCAGATCAAAAGAACCCAAAAGACCGCATGGCACCAATTAAGAAGTGGGAAGGATTGAGCAAAGAATAAAATAAACAAAAGAGCATAGAGACTGAGGCGTAAAAGCATGACCGAAAAGGAATAGAGAAGAATAACTGAGTATTGAATGAGAAAGAAAGTAATGACTTAAAAGAAAGAAGGAGTACTACCTATACTAACCTTCGCCATTTCCACGTAGACTTAAGTCAAGAAGTAAGAACAATAAATTCTGGATATTTTCAAGAGGATATAAATAAATATCCCACAGAGGTGATTAGCCAAATGCCTCTCATAAAATTTATAAAGGAAATACCGGGTGCAAGAATAGAAAGATGAATGAGGAGGGTATAGTTAACTCGATTGCTACGCAGTGTACATTATCTCAAAGAAAAAGCTCCCAAGAAAGATGAAAGACCTCGGCGCTTCACCCATTCTTCCATAGGGAATATGAATTCAAGAAGGTTTTTATGTGATTTTTTGGAGCAAGTATAAATTGATGTCACCGCTGTGAAGAGATCAATTTGGGGGAACTTACCCCAACAACAATTACATCAGACGGCCTGGCGTAGACTTGCGGCACAACCTGGCAAGGCATCTTTGAAGATGTACTTGTCAAGGTTGGGAAATTAATCTTCCTGGATTTGTTATCATGCAAGATGGAGGAAGATACACAAGTTCCTCTGTTGTTGGAAGACCTTCTTAGCAACCGATCTCGCTTTGATGTATTTTAGCCGTAAAGGTGAATCGCCACCTGTGGTTGGAAACAAGGCATTTTAATTTTAATAGAGTCTGGAACATCCTAATGAAGAGGAAGACGCTTGTAAGTATTGTAAGAAACAATAGTCTTCTCAATAATAATTAATTCTCTTATTGTATCATTCAACACTCTATGAATGGAATGAGATGAATTTCTAAAGATTCGAGTCTTGATTATGGCACGCCTTCAAATTTGTTTAACAAGGAAATAGTCTCTATAAATGAAACAAATAAGATGAAGTGCTACCGTAAACAAGAACCTATGAGCAAGAAACTAGTGTATATTAAGTACTGAAAGAATTGTCCATTCATTTAAAAGGAGTTTTTAGGAACCAAAAAGAGAAGACCATTTATCATATCAGCCGTGACGACTGTCAAGAACGGTTGCCGGTAATTTCAGAAAATACAAGGAAGCAATTGCTTAATAATTGAGGATCTGAAGGGTATCAGTCCTTCCATTTCCATGCACAAAATATTGCTAGAGGATAATGCAAAAACTTCTATTAAGCATCAAAGGAGGCTGAACCCAGTGATGAAAGAAGTTGTCAGAAAAGAAGTTCATAAATGGTTAAATGCATGTTTTATATATGCTATATCATAGTTTTGGAAAGCCTGCATGGGTTCCCAAGAAAGATGGATTCACCGTGATCGAATAAAATAATGAACCGATTCCTACAAGAATCAGTGGATAGGATGGAGGGTGTGTACTCGACTTCATAAATTGAATACCGCAACTAGAGAGGATCATTTTCCCCGCCATTGATCGATGCTGATAGCCAAAGACACCCTCATTTTTTTTTTCTTTATGGATACTCTGGATATAACCAGTTCTTTATTGCACTCGAAGATCAGAGAAACCACTTTTACATGCCCATTTGCACTTTTGCTTGGGGAGAATGCCATTTGGCCTGTAATGCCCCGGTACCTTCCAAAGACGATGATGTTCATATTTTCTTGATCTATAAAGGTTATAGGACCTTCATGGATGATTTTACAAGTATGGATCCGGCTTGAATTAAAGGCTCGTATAACCCGGGACACATTTGCAAGCAAAAAAGACAAGAATCTAGCTCGAATCAGGAAATGCCATTTTATGTTACGTAAGGTATTGTCTGGGCAATATGATTTCTGCAGTAGGAGTCGAGGTAGTCCATAAAAGTTTCAAATTATAAAAATCTAATGCCACCACTAAAGCCATGAATTAGAAGTTTCTTAGACATGTCAGATTTTACGAAGATTTATCGATATTTCTCAAAAAATTGCTCGACCACTATGCATTGCCAGAAAATATACTAAGTTCTATTTGATGAATCCCTTAAAGCATTTGAAGAAACCAAATCAGATTAGTTGAAGCTCCCATCATGGCAAAACCGCATTGGAACAGAGAATTTGAAATCATGTGTGATGCCGTTGATTTTGCAATGGGAGCCGTATTGGAACAAAAAGATGAGTGCACTGAACAGTATACTATGCTAGCAAAACCTTTAATGAAGCACAAGAAATTACTTCACTACTAAAAGGAGATGCCGCACAGTATTTGCATGTGAAAATTTTAGGCCATACATTTTTGTGGGTCCCATGTTGTTATACACACCGATCATGCAATCAAATATTTCAATGGCAAAGAAAGAAGCAAAGCTAAGATTGATCAGGGGTACTATTAATACAGTGAATTTGATTTAGAAATAAAAGACAAGAAGGGTAGTGACAATGTGATAGCCGATCACTTGTCAAGTTATAGAGAAACTCACCGCATGCTAAGAAAGAAGAGAAATAGCATAAAATTTTCCTGTATGAGCAAGCTATATTTCAACTGTCACCCCAATCACCTGTATGCTGAGATCAGAACTTTTGAAGCCAGGGAATTGCCACCGTAATTCAGCTACCAAATGTAAAAAGAAGGCACTGGCATCGTACTACATCCGGGATGTCCCATTATTGTTTAAAAGAGGAGTCGGAGTATGATAATAAGGAGATGTGTACTAAAGTGAGCAAAGCAAGATTTTACAAGAATGTCAAGGCATCACCATATGGAGGACATTTTACAGAGATAAAATGTGAACCCCACAAAATTCCTCTAGTCGAATTTTACCGGCCTACTTACTTCTAAGGACTCGTTTGAATGGGTGAAGCAGGATCAATGCCTAAAGAATGGAAATATCGCAAAGGCATGATGCCCCGCAAGGTATCCGGTGGTGCAAATAATTGATGTATGGGAAATGGATTTTATAGGCCTTTCCAGCTTCATTTGGAAATATATACATATCTAGCCGTGGATTATGTATCAAAATGGGGTGTAGGCAAAGCAGCCTGTCCAAAAGAATGATGCCAATACAGCCAGGGATTTTTCCAAATAAATATTCTACAGATTGGATCACCCGTAACTATACTTGATGGAGGGAGCCATTTTGCAACATGTGTTTGACAAACTCATGAGCAGTCATGGTATAAAACACATTAGGAGCTTGGCTTATCATCCTCAAACAAATGGGGCAAGTTTAAATTTCCAACAGTGGAAATAAAGAAAAAATTATGGAAAAGACTCAGAAGTTCCAACATAAGAGATTGGTCTTGAAGCTTGATGATGCACTTGTGGGCATACGTAACTCCGCCTTTAAAACTCCTATTGGAATGTCCCCATACAGGCTTGTCTTTGGAAAACTTGTCACCTACCTCTTGAGCTAGAATATAAGGCTATGTGGGCCATCAAGAAGCTTAATTTTGATTTTAAAGTTGCTAAGGAAGAGAGGCTACTCCAATTAAATGAATTGGAAGAGTTGAGGAATGAAGCCTATGATATGCTGTGAATTTACAAGGATAAAACAAAAATGGCATGATCAACGAATTTTGAGAAGCGGAATCCAAGGCAGATATCAGTCTTGTTATTCAACCTGCACTAAGACTTTTTCCGTGAAAGTCAAGTCCCTAAATGGAGCGGTCCATTTACAAAGGGTATCAAGCAATAGCTTAGCGTTGACACTTCAACCAACAATCATGAGGAGTTCAAAGTTAGTGGTCAGAGATTAAAGCACTATCTTGGGAGAAAGCAATTAGAAGAGTAACCCTTCGTTCTGAACAACGGAAATCCAGCTAAAGACTAAAAATTGAGCAGCTTTGTGGAAGGCAATCCACACCAGTTTGATTTAAAATTTTTGCTTTTCTTGTTATAGTTTACAAATTTATGTGTTTAAATTTCTAATAGCTTAATTTGATTTTATTCATTATCGATTGAAGAGTAGGTAAAGAATTTTTTTAGTTTTACAGACAACAAGATTCAGTAAAAGGAGTGCATTTTGGCAATAAAACTTCAATCAACATAAGAGACAAAAATTAAAAATAAAGGTATATTCTTCTTGATTTGATTTTAAAGTTTGCCCTTGATATAGAATGGATTGAAAGTTTGGGGAATTTTTATCTTTGTTTTGGTGCTTAAGTTTTAAATGTTATGCATAGTGGAAGTTGTTGAATTTTGTGCATGATGAAGATGAGTTGAGTTGTAGTTGTTTTGATTGGAATTGAATAAATTGAAACTGCTGTGAATCTGAGAAAGAGGTGTTTGGGTCGCAACATTAATTCAAAAGTTGCAAACTAATAATTGCTGGATGAAAATAAAAGTGAAAAGAAAGTCAAAATAATGAAACTGAGGTCACGACTGAAATAAAGGAGGGAAAGAACATTTTTATGTTGCAACACCATTTTCCCTGTCGTGACCACATTTCAGGTCACAACCAAAATTTTTGAAGTCGTGACCAGAATAGTCTTGAAGTCAAATAAAGAAGGTTAAAACCTCTCATTTTGGGCGTCCAGCAGTAAAAAAATAAAATTATTGTTCACACGAGGCTCCAATAGTTAATGTCGTGACTCCCATAGCGCTGTCATGACATTAAACCCAATGTCTGTTCCTCCTCAAATTCCATTATACTGCATTTCACCCCACACCTTTCAGTTCTGCATCATTCATTCAGAATCTTTGAAATAAATAGTTATTAATGCGTAAAAAGCAATGTCTGATTGAACGACCGTTTAGTATGCCTGGCCTGAGGAGAATAATCGTAGGAAATTTAATAAATTCAAGAAAACGATCTATATTCTCACTAATTGCCCAAACCCCGTTTTGAAATATCAAAGAGCAAGAATTGGAAACATCATTCAATCTATCTACCGAAAATTTAAAGAAAGAATAAATGGCCTTGTTCGAGACGAAAATCACTATAAAAGGATGGGATAACAAGGGAAAACAAACAAAGAGAATGAAGAGAAGGAGAATGAGAGAAAAGAAGAGTTTAAGGTCAGGAATTACGTAGTTTATGGAATGAATGGAGTCAGAAACAAACCAATCTCCATTTTACCCGCAAACGTTGTGTAATCAAGAGAGTGGTTGATGGGAAAGGGAATCAAAAGAAGGGTTAATCAGAACTCATCAAACTGTAGAAGCCCAAAGAAAAAGGGAAGAGTGGGCTCCAATTTGTTGAACGAATCTTGTTAACCGGCCGAATCACTCTCGAGGAGCTCGTCCGCATCAAATTTTTGAAGCAGGAGCCGCAACCTTAAGAGGGAAGTTATAGGATTTTAGATCAAGAAATAAAGAGTTTTTCTCGAATTTAATTACAGTCATATTTGTAAAAAAAGCATATTGTACAATATCGAAATGTTTTTATATTTTAATAAAATTTATGTTGACTTACAAATCGATTGTTTAAGAGATATCCAATTTTGTTTCGTGTCATTTTCTTTCGTAAGTAATAATCAACAAATAATTTTGTTCTTTCTCAAGAACATAAATTCAGGAATAATTAGGGCGTGAACTATTAACTTGGAAATTAGGGGTATAGCCTGCATTGTTTAACTTCAGTTTAGTTTGCAAGAATCAGAAAATTGGTTATTGCTTATGGAACAAAACACTTGGATGAAATAATGTAAGTAGACAGTAAATAAATACAAGTCTTGAAGAAATAATACACCTTGGTCAACAAAACTTATGAACTGATAGGAATTAGAACATCTTCTCGGGAATTTCGTGATTGAGTCCATGATCCTAAAACTTGTTTGATTATTGATTGAGGCAAAATCTTAGGTGAAAACAGACAACAAGAAATGATAGAGGCCATCCTTAGCAGATTGAGCTTTTCTAAGCCTACCCTCAATATATGCTTAAGCATATTCTCTAGTTCCTTGATTTGAGCCAAATAAGCCTTATTTCTTCAATAAAACAGCAACTGAAAACCGAAATTCCCTTCCTTGCAATAAACCTGCAGCAAAGAGCCCATATTATCCAGTTTCTAGTTCAGAAAAAAGTTTACTATAAAGGAAGAAACAAGTTTGGGGGAAAAATATTTCCAAATTTTTACAATGAAGGAGGTGAAGAAGTAAAGAAGCAAGAGCTAGTGAAACAAGGGAATAAGTTTTGTCTTGTGGCCTATTTCCCATGAACACAGCCTCAGAGGGTGTTTTAACACCTAAATCTAATGCCAACCGGTACGGGAGTCATGAACCCAAAGTTCCCTAAAGAGTAATGTAAAGCCTAAGAAGACAAAACATTGCACTATCCCAATTCTAGAAACAAAAGCCAAGGAGTTCAAGAAACAAAGGAACTGGCCTGAATAAAGTACAGATGGAAATTGAAATTCCCTAAAAAGAATTCAACATGAAGATGAATCAGGCCAAGATTGAAGAGAATCAGCAAGAACAAATAAGAAAAAGGGTGAAAGTTGAAGGAAACAAGTATAGGGAAAAGGTGGAAACTGGGTGATTTACAACTTAAAATTTTCCATTATCTACCCAATTACCAAGCCTCAAACATTACAAGCCTGAAAGACCTCATTGATTTTGAAGGTTGGATTTACCTACATTAGTGGGAGATCAATATGAAAACAAGCTCTATGGGACTTTGACAAACAGTCTCGAGAAACCCAAGACAACTAAATCCAACATGAAGATGAAAAAGGATTGAAGACTCCACACACACACATAATGAAGACTTTTGAATAAACTATTTAAATACATTACTTATCAAGAATTTTGTGATAGAAGTATACCATGTCTTATTCTTGAATCAAAACTGAAATTTAAAATGATGTTGGTATCTCTTAATTCCGCATCGTATGTGCAATGAGAAAGACTATGGTATGAATCTAAAATGTCCTTAAAATTTTCTAAGCTTATTTGTTTGAGGACAAACAATTTTTCTTTCTTTGCTAGGACAAGCAAAAATTTAGTGTTTGGGAATTTGATGAGTCTAAAAACTCATTAGATTTTTAATCCATTTTTCGGAGTTTATTATGAGATAAATGTTGATTTGTTTGAAGAAAAGTGGATAATTGACTCCAAATTTCATTTCAGGGAAAATACAAACAGAACCGAAATGTTAGCAAAAATCGAAGAAATCACCAAGAAGAAAATTGAGGTCACGATTGAATTTTGTTGATAGAATGCTCATGCTTTCACGACCTGTGTCACACATCAATAAATTTGGCTTTAAGAAGAAATCGAAAAACCGGAATAAGTGAAGTCGTGACTTGAAAAAGGAGGTTGCGACAAAGAAAACGTGGTCGAGACTAAAGGAAACAATCAAAGGACGAAATTCATGTCGCAACATCACTTTGATGTTGCGACACCAAAAGGATATGAATTATGTCGCAACACCACTCTAAGGTCGCGACAAGAATCCATCTATGAAGCCACGAGAGAGGTCTTTGCAAAAGAAAGAGGTTGCAACGGTTTTTTATACAAGGTTCCATTTCATGCTTTATTATCACTACTATGTTTACATAAAAAACAGAAGATTTAAAGTGCAACTTAAGATAGAATTTGAAAGGTCTCAACCTCAGAGTCTAATGTAAGAATTTGCAAGGAATCGAACTTGCGACCTTTACAAGTCAAGGATTGAAATGATGTGGCGATCACCAATTCTAGGTCGCGACCAAGAAAGATGATAAGAAATTGATGTCGCGACATGCAACTAAGGTCGCGACCGGGAAAATAAGTGGGAAGAAGGAAATTAGTTGTGGAAGGCAGGAACTGAGGTTGCAAATCAAGAAAGGAATGGGAAGCAAAGAGGTCGTGGACATCATCATGATGTTGGCGACATAAAATTGAAAGATATGAAGAAGAAGCACGTACCAACACAATTAAGTAATTAAAGGAATCGTGAGTCACAACATGAAGTCACAAACAGCAAAGTGGTCGCAACCAAAAACTTATGTCGCAACTCGTGAGCCGAGAAAAGAAGACAATGACATGTCGCGACATGTAACCGAGGTCGCAACATCAACACCGGCGAAATGACGAGAAATGAAGTCGCGACAATGAAGTAACGACCATCGATCAAAGTCGTTGCAAGAAAACCGGCTGCAACTTAAAAGAAAGAGGTCGATCGATCATGAAAGCATCAAGATATCCATGTCGCCACATCAACTTGAGGTCGCGACATAGACGTTGAGTCGGCTTTTTCTTGATTTCACCTGAGCATTTTAGGATTCTACTGTATTTCTTTTTTTTACAAGATAAATATATCTAAAGCAAATTGGCTTTTCGCTACCCAAAGGAAAAGAAGAGGAACTCATGTATATTTTAGAGTAGAATTTATTTTATTTATTTATTTTTATTTTTCGGTTAATATAGCAATCATAAAGACTGAGTGAGAGCTGATTTTAGTTATGTTATTTTTCTTAAGTATTAATGTCAAAATTTATGAAACTAGACAAATTTCTCGAATTCATTTCTTTCTCAATTTTATCAGAATTATAGGTTTGTACGTGATCGGTGCCCATTTCTTAATCTAGAATGCAAGAATTAAACAGTTTCCATTGGATTTGATTACATTTAGTTACAAATTCCGCATAATTCATTTGAGAATTAATTTTGGGTTTGTTTTTACTTGACCAGGTCGCTGTTGATAAGTCTCTAATAGAAAGAGAAACAGCTTGAGGGAATGTATTCACTCGATATCCGTGGATGCCCTATGCGTGACGTGATCTGAGATTCGCTTATATTAGATACCTTTCTTCTGGTGTCACTATCATTGACGAACCATCATCGAGCTCGAGAGTTCATTTTGATAAATCCCCATTCGCTCATAATTGAAGTTCGAGGTGGATTGTTAATATAAATAATCGTGAGAGTTCACCTTAATCTACAGTGTTCCAATCCCGTGTTAGCCGATCTAATCAAGGGAAAGGGATGTAACCCATAGAACTGGCGTTATCCAATCATTGAGAGTAGATATTTTGCTAAAATCCTGTAAGGTAAAGCAAAGTTCACACAACAGAAATGGGTGTGAAGTATTGAGAAAGAAAAACACCCAGATCTTGCAAGAAAATTCGGAATACAGGTAGCTGGTTAGATCTTGTCTTCGAGAGAAGCAAGGATATCTAATCAGTGAATATGGAGAAATCTAATTCCAATAATTGGGAAATCTTGGACAAAAATCAGATCCATACATAAAACAAAGCAATGGATTTTAGTGCTGGAATTGACTGTTCCATTGTATTTCATTGATGGCTGCTTCATAGGAAACCGATTCAATCCATTCTTTTATAGGTCAATTTATTTTTATTCATTTACTTTTGTTTTGGCCTAATTTGAATATATTCAATAGTATAGGGAATTTTAATTTGTGTTGTTTAGATAAAACCTTCATTATGAGTTTTAAGTCCAAATATTATGAAATTTTAGTAGTTAGGGTAGTTGATCTTTAATTCGCTATCACCCTCAAATGATAATTCCGACTTTTACATTCGCATTTTACTACTTGTATGACCTGTAAGAATTTGCAAAGGTCATAGACTGACCCTTATTTTTAAATAAGGAACAATTAAGAGAAACCATTTTAATTAAGAAAAATTATCCAAAGTAACATGCATGCAAGAAGTGTAAGGCTCTTGTAATTATGTTAATTTGAGGGGTTTAATCTATATAGAAAAGGCAAACACCTTACCACTCGGTTAGTGGTATGCATAGATTATGGGAGGCTCAATGCAAAGAATAAGAAAAGATCTATTTTCCACGCCTTCATTGATCACCTTGAGAGAGTTTCAAGCACCCATTCTATTGCTTTTTAGATGGGTATTCAGGGTACTTTCAGATATTGATCGCACTAGAGGATCATGAAAAGACCACCTTTACTTGTCCATTTGGAACTTATGCTTACAGGAGGATGCATTTCGGTCTTTGGAACACCCCTGCCACCTTTCAGAGATGTATGCTTAGTATATTCAGCGATATGGTGGAGCGCATACTGAAGTCAAGCATGATGAAATCACTCGTGATACCTGAGGTGATTTTGAAGAATGTCTGACTAACCTTGAAGCTGTCCTGCAGAGGTGCATTGAAAAGAACCTAGTGCTTAACTGGGAGAAATGTCATTTTATGGTGAACCAAGGGATTGTGCTAGGGCATGTCATTTCCAGTAGAGGAATAAAAGTTGACAAGGCACAAATTGAACTTATTTCCAAACTTCCTTCTCCAACAAATGTAAAAATAGTTAGGCAATTCCTTGGCCATGCAGGCTTTTACAAAAGATTTATCAAGGATTTCTCGAAGATTGCTAAGCCCCTTTATAAGTTGCTCGAGAAAGATGCTAAATTTTCTTGGGAAAGAGACTATCAGCAGCTAATAGTCGAGGTCCCATTTGACCATTGCATTTAATAGTAGAACCTAATCGGGTAATCGCTTTTAAGGTGATGTGTGATGCAAGTGATCTTGCTATTGGAGCAGTTCTTTGACGAAGAGAAGGTGGAAAACCTTATGTAGTCTATTATTGTTTTCCTTTTTATATATAGACTAAAACCCCTCAAATTAACATAATTACAAGAGCCTTACACTTCTCTTGCATACATGTTACTTTAGATAATTTTGCTTGATAAAATAGTTTTCTCTTAATTGTTCATGATTTAAAAATAAGGGTCAAGTCTATGACACTGCAAGTGCACAGGTCATACAAGTAGTAAAATCTGAATGTAAGTCCAGGTATCATTCCCACACGACATAGCGAACATGCATCATCTACCCCAACTACTAAAATTTCATACTATTTAGACTCAAAACTCATAATGAAGGTTTTATCTAAACAACACAAATTAACAATCCTTATACTATTGAATATATTCAGATTAAGCTAAAATAGAAGTAAATGAATAAAAATAAACTATCTATAAAAGAATGGATTGAATCAGTTTCCTGTGAGAAACAAAAACCATCAATGAAATACAATGGAACAGCCAATCTCAAGATCACAACCAATGCTCTGCTTTTATGTATGGATCTTATTTTTTGTCCAAGATTTCCCAATTATTGGAATTGATTTCTTCCACATTCATCGATGATATCCTTGCTTCTCTCAAGACAAGATCTAACCAACAATTATTCCAAATTTTTCGCAAGATCTCGGTGTTTTTCTTCTCAATACATCACACCCATTTCTCGTTGACGCTAGAACTTTGCTTAACTATAAGATTTTCGCAGTACTTCTACTTCACTCAATCGTGGCTCAACCTTCGTATCTATGGGTTCATCCCTTTCCTTGATTATACATGAGCTAACATGGGGATTGAACCCTACCTCGTAGATTACAGAACTCTTCCGATTATTTATATTGTTAACACACCCCCTCCGACTTCAATTATGAGTGAATGGGGGATTTATCAAAATTAATCCTCAGCTCGCCAGCTTGTCAATGGTAGTCGAACATACCAAAGAATGCTCTCAACTCAGGAATCCGTCTCGTGTCACGCTAAGGCATCCTGGATATCAGAGTAAGATACATTCCCTCAACTGGTACTAGGTACTACTATTGAGAACTTATCCATTAAAAACGACACCGATTAAGTATAAACCGAACCCAAATTAATTCTCCATAAATTGTGGAGGAAAGACTATAACTAAATGTAAATCAAATCCAGCAGAGTCAAGGCTCGATTCATCGTGATTGTGAATTAAGAAATGCAGCACCGATCACGCATAACCACTATAATTGCAATAAAACTGAGAAGAAATGAATTACAGAAATTTGTCTAGATTTCATAAATTTTCAAGCACTAATACAAAAAAAATAACATAACTAAAAATCCAGCTCTACTCGTCTCTGCACAGTTCGCAAATTCAAGACCGAAAAATTAAACAAAAAAAAAAAATTTAAAATTCTACTCTAAAATATAAACTAAGTTCCTATTATTTTCCCTTTGCTGGGTAGTGAAGACGGAAGCTGCTTTACTATTCTAAAGCTATCTATTTATAATCAGAAAAATGAATCCGGGCCGAATCCCCAAAATGCTCCGTGTGGAAACTAAAGAAAAAGCCCCAAATTTCACCGCCTTATGTCGCGATCTCAAGTTGAATGTCGCTGACATGGCCTTGTCTTGATCGCTTCATGATCACGCGAATTCCTTCTTTAAGTCGCAACCGTATCAGTTTTGCAACGCTTTGATCACAAGGGTGAATACATCGTGTGTGGTCGCGACTTTATTTTGCTCAATGTTCCTCAGCTACTTATATCGCTGACCTCAAGCATTTGGAGACATCATTGTCTTCCTTTCTCCCGCTTCGAAATAAGCGACGCCAATTTTTTCGTCATAACTACTTTTCGTTTGGCATGACTTCATGTTGTGACTCCGATTCCTCGGCCGCAATTGCTGGCGGTCTTCAAGTTCTCACATCTTCAGATTTATCACATCGCCACTGATACACCTTCGTCATCCTTTGTAAACATAACCCAATATGTTGCACCATTTCTTCATTGATTTTGCACGACTCACAAAGGTTTATATCAATTTTTGAAAGAACATCAAATGATCAAATTATATATCGCATGACCGTTTGAACTTGATTGTGGTAAACGAACACCTCGGGAAGCCATTTATTACGCTACACTCCTTCTATCTGACTTTATTATACCAATTCGCTATATCGAGAAAGAAGATGCGATGATCGAAAAACAACAAAACCACAATCCTTTCTTTCCAAATATCCTTGAGTCTTAGGTTTCATAGACGATTCCGCCCACGACTCTCGTGAGTGGTGTCACGACATCATTCATATCCTTGTGTCGCTGACATCAAAGTGATGTCGCAGCGCGAATCTCGCCATTCGACGTTTTTAGCCCACCACGCTGTCACAACCTCTTTTCTGTCACTTTACTTCACTTGTTGAAGTTTTCGCTTCTTCTTCAGCCAAATTTGTTGATGTCGTGACTGAATGGCCAAGTAACCGAGCATCTTATCGCGACTTAAATTTCCATCATGACCTCAATTATGCCAGGCCGATTTCTTCTCGATTGCTCAAATTTGAGTTTCACGTATTTTCCTACAAATGAAATTTGAGTCAATTATCCACTTTTCTTTCTCAAACAAATCAACATTTATCTCATAATAAACTCCGGAAATGGATTAAAATCTAATGAGTTTAGACTCATCAAATTCCCCAACTTAAAATTTTGTTTATTCCCAAGCAAAGAAAGAAAATTGTTCTCATTCCTCAATCGTGGTTTAGAAACTTCCCTTAAGGACATTTTTCTGATTCATACCACGCCTTTCTCATTCCACCTTCTTATCTCGGGAATTAAGAGATACAACATCATTTTAAATTTCGCTTTGATTCAAGAATAGAGACAGATACTTCCATCACAAAATTCTTGATAAACTAATGTATTTAAACAGTTTATTCAACAAGTCTTGTTATGTTTGTGTGTGCAGGTCTTG
Source organism: Tetrastigma voinierianum (assembly GCA_016808115.1). Lineage (NCBI taxonomy): Eukaryota > Viridiplantae > Streptophyta > Magnoliopsida > Vitales > Vitaceae > Tetrastigma > Tetrastigma voinierianum. Next base: position 702,774 of record JAEQBH010000413.1, on the reverse strand, counting down.
AATCCTTTTCATCTTCATGTTGGATTTAGTTAATCTTTTGGGAGTTTTCTTAAACTGTTTGTCAAAGTCCCATAGGCTTTTTTTTCATATTGATCTCCACTAATGTAGGTCAATCAAACCTTCAAAATCAATGAGGTCTGTGTCAGAATGTCGGGCTTAGGTAATCGGGTAGATAATGGAAAAAAATTAAGTTGTAAATCACCCAGTTTCCACCTTTTCCGTATACTTGTTCCCTTCAACTTTCATCCTTTTTCTTCTTTGTTCTTGCTGATTCTCTTCAATCTTAGCCTGATTCATCTTCATGTTGAATTTTTTAGTGGAATTCTCACCTATATAAAAATTTTTATTCAGGCCAATTTTGTTTCTTGAACTCATTTGCTTTTGTTTTTCAGAATTGGGAATAAAGTAAATGTTTTGTCTTTTTTAGGCTTTCTATTTACTTCCTTAGAGAACTTTGGGCTAGCAACTCCCATACCAAAGCCGGGCATTAGGGTACTTCGTGTCAAAAACACTTCACGAGCTTAACTGCTCAAGGGAAAGAGTACACAAGACAAAACTTATTCCTTATTCTCACTAGCTTTGCTTTTTTACTTCTTCACCTCCTTCATTGTAAAATTTGGAAATATTTTTCCCAAACTTGTTTCTTCCTTTATAGTAAACTTTTTCTAAACTATAAACTGATAATACGTGGGAAGCCTGTCATGGTGTTTATCAGAAGAAGGGAATTTCTGATTTTCGCTGTTGTTTTATTGAAGAAATAAGGCTTATTTGGCTCAAATCAAGGAACTTTGGGGAGAATATGCTTACATATATTGAGGATAGGCTTAGAAAAGCTCAACTGCCAAGGATGGCCTCTATCATTTCTGTCTGGGTCGCTTTCACCTAAGATTTCTCCTCAATCAATAATAATCAAACAAGTTCTAGGATCATGGACTCTCACCCCGAAATTCCCAAGATGTTCCTAATTCCTGTCAAAGTTTCATAAGTTTATTAATCAAGGTATTATTTATTCAAGATTTGTATTTATTTATCGCTCACTTACATTATTTCATCCGTTTTATTCCACGCTAATAACCAATTTCCAATTTTACAAACTAAACCGAGTTAAACAATGCAGTCAATACCCCTAATTTCCAAGTTAATAGTTCACGCCCTGATTATTCCTGAATTTATGTTCTTGAGAAATAACAGAATTATTTATTTGATTCTTGCACATAAAAGAAAAATGATTACGTAAAACAAAATTCGTATATCATGTTCATCAATCAACTAACATCTATTTATCCACAATCAAATTAACATTCATCAAGTAAGAGAAACTATCTAACAAGCAAAAAGAATACTTATAAAATGAGAATTCAATCAAACAAGGGACAAGTAGGATGAACCAAATCAGTTTCCATTATAATTTTTGGGAATGTATATATGTATAACATGTTAAAACCTTCAGTTTCCCTTTCTTCCTCTCAGAGGCCCTTAGGTACTATGTCGAGGATTCACCAAACTAAATTTTCACCGGGCTCAAACCTAGGGAATTTTATCACTCTTTTTGCCTCTAAAGGTGGGAAATTCCTTGCCTTCTCTTTGTCGATGTTTCATTATTTAGTTGCACTGACAATGATTTATCTTGCCTTTCCCCCCACTTGACTGGATCGCTCCTTCCACCTCGTAGATACATTAAAGCAAATTTTGGATAAATTCTCGATTGATTAAGTCCATACTTTCTAACCATGTTTTCCTTTATACCATCATCATTTTCCAAATTAACATCTCTTTCTTTTCATTATCTTCTCAAACTCTTTGAACAATTTCATTATATATATGTTTCAACCTACTGATCTTTCTCTTAGCATGTTATTTTCCATTTCTCTCTCCTTCTCCTTCATGATGTTCAACAATTCAGCATCTCATTTGAACTGATTAATGTAGAAAGCTAGAAAGCTTGCATGCATGTATGTATTCTTCCCATCATCTTCTCTTCTTGTTTCTTCAGCTCCTCCTTGTGTTCTTCTTCTCTTATTCTCCAATTTTCTTCCCATATTTGCCTTCTCGCCATTCCATGAATTTTCACCTTTGTTGCCTTTCCCATTTTAGCTTCTTCCTCCATTTCCTTTTCATTGTTTTTAGCATTTCTATTATTTCAAGATTCCTCTCTATTCTCCCGGATGCTTCGCTGAACTGCACTGCTCTGTACTTCTTGAGATAAAGGATATGTCAGGTTTGTCCCGAGAGGTTCTTCTTCGCTTTTAAATGACACTCACTGTACCTCCATTTCTCTTCTATCAAGCCAGATCTATCTCTTTGCCCTGTTTCGCAGATCTAATATCATCACTTCCTTCCGTCTTTCCTTTAGGGCCCCCTCACCCTGCCAGAAGGGTTGGGAGGGGAGACTCAAGGACATCTTTCTTCTCTCCTCCCACTTCCTTCACCCCCGCCTTAAACAGTCTAGTAATAGTGGCAGCGAGGAATCATCCTTCTTATTGGGTTATGATGGTACCCTCTTATTGATTCTTTGATTACCATTCCCATGTTTATTTTGTATCTTTCAAAAGGCATAACAGATAGCTTCCCGCTTCCTCTGACCGTGCAAAGGCCTCGGTAGGTACTATTACAAAACATATAAAATAAAATAAACCTTTGCCTCTTCCGGCGGAGAGCTCCCTTTGATGGCATGTGGGATTCTTCTTCGCCACTTCCCTACCCTTCCTTCTCCTCCACTAACCGTTCGACTATTTTTCTCATAATTTGGGTTTTCCAACAATTTCTTGTATTTCACTCCATGCTTGAAATCTCGCTTTAAACACTTCATTTATGCTTCACCGCCAAGGTCACCCAAAATACCCCCTCACGAAGTCATAATCCTCCTTCATTCCTACCATGTTTGCATAGAATTCCTTGGTAGAGCTGAAAACTCGGTGCTTTGTGCTCATAAAAGAACGCCCCAACCTCTTTCTTTCTATTACTCGTAAAACGGGAAATTAATTTGCCAAAACCTCTTTCAGCAGACATAAATTCTTTTGTTCCACATCACCTGCTCCATAAGTCTTTAGCTTCTTCTGAAATGAAGTCTTTTTCTTCCTCTGCTACTTCTCTCTCAGGTAGCTCATCCTCCTCCTGTTGGTTTCCTTTTTCAGCATTTACTTCTTCTTCAGGTTGAATCTCTATCTGAGCTTCTTCTACTACTTCGACATTATCGTGCATGATTTCTGGGCTGATCACTTGTTGAGATTGTTGACTCTATCTTTAGTTTGTCACATGGTTGAAGGCTCGAGGTATTGCTGAGCTCGGTTCTAGGTTTCAAGATCGTAAAGATGGATGCTTTAAATGGAAAGGCTGGTCAGAATTGCAAATAATTGGACTAAGTGGAATAGACGTTGAGTTTAATACGACAAATAAGTATGGAGTCACGACATTTAACTATTGGGCCTCTAAATTAATGATTTTCAATAATTTTATTTTTTACTAATGGATTTCAAAATGAGAGGTTTTAACCTTTTATTCGACTCGTGGACTATTCAGTCATGACTTCAATTTGGTTGTGACTCGAAATGTGGTCACGACAGGAAAATGGTTGCAACATAAAAATTTTCTTCCTCATTTATTCTCGCCGTAAGGGCCTCGCCATTATTTTGACTTTCTTTCCACTTTTATTTCACATCCAGCAATTCTTGCTTGTAACTTTTGAATTAATGTTGCGACCCAAACATAAACACTCAAATCCACAACAATTTTCAATATATTCAATTCCAAATAAAACAACTACAACTCAACTCATCTTCATCATGCACAAAATTCAACAACTTCCACTATGCATCACATTCAAAACTTAAGCACCAAAACAAGATAAAAATTCCCCCAAACTTTCAATCATATTATATCAAAGACAAACTTTAAAATCAAATCAAGAAGAATATACTGGGATTTTTTTTTTTTTTTGTCTCTTATGCTGATTGAAGTTTGATTGCAGATGCACTCCTTTTGCACAATCTTCATTGTCCTGTAAAACTAAAAAAAAAATTCTTCACCTACTCTTCAATTGATAATGAATAAAATCAAATTGTTATTAGAAATTTAAACACGTAAATTTGTAACCAAGTACAAGAAAACAAAAATTAAAATTAAACTCGGTGTGGATTACCGCCAATCTTTAGCCCTTAGTTGGACTTTCGCGCCATTGTTCAAGCTTCAATTTCCTTTTGTTCAAAACGTAAGGGTTACTCTTCTAATTGCTTTCCCCAAGATAGTGTTGCTTTAATCTCCGACCATTAACTTGAACCTCATGATTGCTGGTTCTAAGTGTCACCGCCCCAAACTCGTGTGTTTGATAACACCGGTAAATGGTCCACTCCATTTGGACTTCAGCTTCTGAAAGAGTCTTAGTAGTCTGAGTTGAATAACAAGACCTGACCTTGCCTTGAATTCCCCTCAAAATTCATTGATCATGCACATTTTTTGTTTTATCCTTGTACTGCAATATCATAGCTCATTCCTCAACTCTTCCTAATTCATTTAATCGAGTAGCCTATCTTCCTTAGCAGCTTTAAAAATCAAATTAAGCTTCTGGATGGCCCACATGCCTTATATTCTAGCTCAAGAGGTAGTACGCTTTCCAAAGACAAGTTCGATGGGACATTCCAATGGAGTTTTAAAGGCAAATTTCAATGCCTGCAGCGCATCAACAAGCTTCAAAGCACCACCCTTAAGGGTCAACTCATGCTTTTTCCAGAATTTTCTTTATTTCCCGTTGGAAATTCTCACTTGCCCATTTTTGAGGATGATAAGCCAAGCTCATAATGTGTTTGATAATTACATCTCGTCATGAGCTGTCAAACACCTTATTTGCAAACTACTCCCTCCATCACTAATTATAGTTCGGTGTTCCAAATCAAGAGAAAATATTTATTTGTAAAACCACAAACTACATGCATCATTCTTTGGACAAAGCTACGCTTCATCTATTTTGATACATAATCCACACTAGGGAGAAGGTGTATATACTCAAATGAAACTGAAAAGGCCCCATAAAATCCATTCCCTATACATCAAAACAATTGCACCACTGTGATAATTTCGCAGTGTAATTCTGCCTTTGTCATATTTCCACTTGGTATTGATCACATAATCTCACCCATTCAAAATAGTCCTTAAAATAAGAGGCTAGTAAAATCTCACCTGAGAATTTTGTGGGTCGTTATTCCCCGCAAAATGTCCTCCATATGGTGATGCATGACATTTTGTAAATCTGCTTGCTCAAATTCCGTACACATCTCATAATCAGATTAGCTCCTCTAAACACACAGTCATCCTGCATGTGTACTGCTATCGCCCTAGTTTCATTCTCGTTGGTAGCCGACCCCAGGCATAATTCCACAAGCTAAAGTTCACACATCAAAGATTTGGTAAGATTATGATAGCCGAAATAACCCGTCATCCTGGAAAATTTTATGCTATTTCTTATTTCTTCTTGTACAGTTGGGTTTACCTTAACAAGTGATCGCCTATCACATTGTCACTACCATTCTTGTCTTTTTTATTTCTAAATCAAATTTCAGAATAATAGTACCCACCGGGACGATCTCGCTTTGGTTTTCTTGCCATTAGATATTTAATGGTTGGGTACGATCAGTGTATAAATAAACATGGGACCCCAAATGTATGGCCTAAATTTTTCATGCAAATACTATTGCCGCATCTCCTTTTCGTAGTTGAGTAATTTTCTTGTGCTTCATTAAAGGTTTTAAGCAAGATAGTATATGGCTCAACACTTTTTTTCATCTTTTTCGGTCTCCAATACAAATTCTATTGCAAAATCACTGGCATCACACATGATTTCAAATTATTTGTTCCAATCTGGTTTTGCCATGATGGGAGCTTCAACTAGTCTGGATTTGATTTCTTCAAATGCTTTCTGACATGATTCATCAATCTGCATAGTGGTCTAGCAATTTTTGAGAAATCTCTGATAAATCTTCTATAAAATCCAAAGATGTCCTAAGAAACTTCGCGATTCCCTTTGATCGTAGTGGTGGCATTAGATTTCTTATAATCGAAACTTTTGCTTGGTCTACCTTAAGTCCTGCTGCAAAAATCATGTGCCCCAAGACACCTTCAGAACTATAAAATGACATTTTTCCCAATCAGCTAGATTCTTTGTACTGCACCTTTCTGGGCACCGTCCCCGTGCTATGCACCGCTCAAACTCGGATCCATACACTGTAAAATCATCCATGAAGATCTCCATAACTTCATCTGCTAGATCATAAAATATAGACATCATGCATCTTTGGAAGGTACCAGGAGCATTACACAAACCAAATGGCATTCTCCTAAAAGCAAAAGTACCAAATGGGAATGTAAAAGTGGTTTTCTCCTGATCTTCAGGTGCAATAGCAATTTTGTTATATCCAGAGTATCCATCAAGAAAACAAAAATGAGGGTGTCCTGCCAACCTATCTAGCATATGATCAATGGCTGTGGAAAAATGATCCTTCGGTTGCGATTAAATTTTCTTATCAATACACACCCTCCATCCCGTCACAATTCATATATAGGGAATCAAGCTAATTCTTTCTATTTCGATCCTGAATCCACCTTTCTTAGGAACCACATGCACCGGGCTTACCCAAGAACCATCTGATATAGCATATAAAAACCCCGCATTTAACCATTTCGTAACTTCTTTCTCGACAACTTTTCATCACTCGGGTTCAAATTTCTCCTTGATGCTTAATAGAAGTTTTTGCATTATCCTCCAGCAATATTTTGTGCATGCAAATAGAGGGGTTGATACCCTTTAGATCCTCAATTGACCAAGCAATTGGTTCCTTGTATTTTCTCATAATTACCAAGAATCCTCTCGTTTCAAATTTTCAGTCAATGCATTTGATATGATAACTGGTTTTCTCTTTTCTGGTTCTAAAAACTCATATTTTAAATGACTTGGCAATTCTTTCAATGTCAGCCCTTCTGCACTAGTTTCTTCATCATGAGTTTGTCAAGCTTCTGCTGCTTACTTTACCCTTAACTATTTTCATTTATACTGAGAGTGTTTTGTTAAACAAATTCAAGGTAGTATCACAATCAAGACTCTCAAGATACTGAAATTCATCTCAATTTCATTGATAGAGTGTTGAAGGATACAATCAGAATTCAATTCATCATTGAGAAGACTATTGTTTCACACTATAACCGTTTTCTCCTTTACATTAGATGTTTCGTAATTCCTTTAATATTAAATGTATTGCTTCATTGATTCAGGTTACTATAGAGTGATCTGAATCAACAATATTTGTTTCCATGTTTTCTGCACGCCGTAGTCAAGCTACCGGCAGTGATAAAGGTCTAGGTCGAACACGGGGATGGGTTTTCATCCCACGAATGATTCACATAAGTGATGGAAAATGGTGAGACTTTTAGTTTGGATTTTCGGATTTGTTTAAAAACAGGGGAAGTTGTTTGTTCACTGGTTAACAGTAATAGCTTAAATTAAAGTGTGAAATGGTAACCTTGAAGGCTCGGGGTCACTAAATGATAACATGGGGCTATCAAGTGTCCTCGTGTTATTTCCTCGCATTAAAGGGCAAATGACATATAGTCAAAGCCAAACCGATCATTGTTTTACCTATAAACCTAACCCTAAAACCACTCCTATTTGAGTCAACCCAAGTAATTAAGCATTCAAAGTCCCATTCAATTTGAAACCCAGCATTTAACCTCATTTCCATGGCTCGTAAATGACATCTAAGAATGTTGCATCTACCATTAAGAATGCACTGAACCCTAAAGAATGGCAAGTATTGACCAAAAGAAAGACATTAAATAGCATTAAACCCTAGTTTGGAAAGTATGGAACCATAAATGCAGTACCTGTAACATTTAAAGTATGAGGACAACCTCGTAAGCCCCAAACTGCTAGCACCCTCCTCTTCAAGAGGAGGCTTAGTTGCCATCCCTGAAAGGTCATCCTCAAGTGTGTGTTTCAAGCAAATGAAATGAGAGAAAGAAGAGAGAGAATAGAGCAAAGTAAACCTAAAATGAAAAGTTGCGGGAAACTGTATTAATGGAAAAGTTTCTTAGGGTTACAAAGCCAGGCTTATATATCCAATCCTGTGTGAAAATACAAAATGCCTAAAAGAAATTACATAAGGGACAAAATGGTAATTTATCAAAACCGGTCGCTTTGGAATCAAAATACCAAACACGTGTCGAGTAATTGCTTATGCAGCAAATTTCGCTAGCATAGCTTAAAATTTCATATGCTACGAAATCGCTAGCCCAGCTGCACTCACGCAGATAATGTAAATTGGAGAATTGCCAGGGAACAAGAATTTCACTAGCTATTTAAATTTCTAGGATTGTGCTCAATCCCCTCGCGAAATTTTCAATCATAGCGAAAATCTCGTTTGCTCCTTCCCGCTTTGCTACTCGCATCGCCCTTCTTCAAATCCACTTCACATTTCTTCATTTTTGATTGATGAAAACATTGTGAATCCTCAGCATTTAGCACCAATCTTGACATTACACTTGAACTTATTGGCTGAGGCACGCCAAAACCTGCAAAACTATCCAAAACAATCTCGAAAACAAATCAGAAGCACTAAGTGGACATGCACATGACAATTGGATTAATTCATATGATTAGTGCGTAAAAAGCACTCAAAACCTATCTTGAATAGGGCTCAAAATAGCACTTTTCAGCACCAATCACACCCTGAACCGGCACTGCTGGGGTCCCTTTGTAAGTAAATGCTAAAAAACAACAAAAGGTATGCATGTTGTGCTTACAAAAGTGTATAAGGTCTAAAAAGTGTATTATTAAATAGGCTTTACCTTAAATGAACAATTTGTACCGCTTCGAATACCCCGACATGAAAGAACAAAAACCATATAAGAACTAGCTTAGCCAACATTGATCCAAGGAAATCAACCCGAACTTCCACCAAAATCTAATTGTTCCCGAGGTAATCACTTGAGCCAATAAATTCAAAGCTATTCTCCCCCAACCTAGCGACGTCATACTTGAACTGCACCAACCTAAATAGGACTAGCTATTAATTTTATTTCTTCCTTTGATTGCAACAGGTGCAATGCTAAACTCGACTTCACTAAATTCGCGGTAACGGGGTCCAATCGATGACCCAAACTAATTATTTAGGGCATCAAGCCAAAAGGACTAACTGACCATAAACCTTGTAGGCTTCACCCCGAACTCCGAATGACTTCGAGAATTAAGAACCTACAACACGCTAAACTCTACCCATCCACTCGTGTAGCGAACACTAAGTCGATGACTCCCAACCAATTAAGGTTTAGGGCATCGGGCTAAAGGCTCGCTTATATACCCCTGACCGCGGTTCGGGCTTCAAGGCAAAAGGCCACAAATCTTTTATTTCTTTCTTTCTTTCTTTTCTTTTTTGCTTTTTCTTTTATTTTTCATTTGGAAGACTACATTGGTCTTCATATATGGGTAAATACAAACCTATTATGGGTCACAATGTGTTTGGCGCCTACGGTAGCGGGAAAGAGTATATAGCTTCTCAACCTATTGGTACAAGTCAGTGCAAAGGCGTGAATTAGCTACGTGGGAATGTTCATGTTGAACACGCTGAAACCTCAATTGACTAAAAACTAAATCATGCATGGAATTGTTCTATCACTAATGTAACATATAGGGCTTCAATTCTTCAATTAAAGGCAAGAGAAGATACACAAAATGAAGACACAAAAGTGATTTTCAAAAGTGTAGTAAACTGTAAATAATGCTATAAAGATTTTGATATAACCAAAATGGCTAATACATGCTTAATATAGCTAAACATAACAAAAGTATAGCTGCCTACTATTGGCTAATACATGAACCCTATATAAAATAAGTAGGCAGTTGATAAAGCTGAAAACTGTACAAAAAAACATGATAGAAGACACTCCTAACTCTAACTTTTCCTCTCATCCAAAGTATAGACATGTCATAGGGATAGGAAAGTTAGAGACAGGAATGTGACCACCTCACTCTCTCGGGGGTGGTGGATCCAAGTCGCCGTTGATGCCACAAAGATGTCTAAGGAGGTCACAGGCTCATCTCGATGTGTGGATGACAGCGGGCACCGAGGTGACTCATGATCCGGGCGAGCGTGGTATGACAATGCTCTAAAGTGGTTTCTGGCCAGCCAATATCCGGTCCATCGGCGCCTGTAGTAGCCAATGAATGCACAAAGATCCATAACACCCGCTAGCCTCGAACTCGGCTACGAACATGCTCCGAGAACGCTAAGCACAGAGAAGACGCTAGAGTGTCATCAGGTCAGTCAAGGAGGTGGAGGAGAAGAGGAGGAGACAAATCTGGCACTAGGCTCCTCTCCACCTCTAGCTCTACCAGAATGGGATCATCTCCTCGGGGGTCCTTCAAGTACTCATTCTGTAACTCCTCCCTACCCCCCCGCCGGAGGAGTGAGATCGGCATGACCAAAGATCGCCCATAGACAGACCCGAGGGCATCCGATGCTCCTCTCGATAATGGGCCCGAAATCCCAAATGCTCCAAGACTGCCTGCAGTCGTGGCACCAACAAGGGTGACCTCACCGAGCCAGCCCTCGCTGTGGACTCCATCCTCAAATGCAGAGCGGTCATAACTAGCTCAAAGGGACTGGAACCGTAATCCCTTGAGATCCCTGGGTATTAAGGCTCTAGTGATGGCTCCCCGCGCCGACATAGCGCCGTAACTGAACAAGCTTAGTCCGAGAAAATCCACCGTACTAACCAGGCTGAGTCGCCCGCTGAGGTGCACTGGGTCCCGCCGTAGTATCCGAGCGACAATGGACCATCTCCCTTCAGGACTGGGGCGGAGGCCAATCCCGATATCCTGCACTGGCGCCCCGCTGGCGTGCCTAATGCAACTGAAATGTCCGCTGCTCGGAGTACTCCCGGTCGATCGTCAATGGTGAACCGGAGCTCCATCGGACTCGACACTTCGAAGCCGCGGAGTGAACTGAAGCACCACCGGGGTAATAGAACCGGCCGCGGTGTCATGAATGGCGTATGGTACCGTTATCACCTCTATGGAGTCTTTGAACCGGTCACGGTCGTTGGTGGCCAAGTCGTGAAATGACTCTCCATGAAAATCCCCCGGGCGCTGCAACTACGTTCCCTAAGACGGGGTCCTAGTAAACAACTCGTCGCCTGAATCCCGAGGCAAAGGAGGATAGGGTGATGAGCTCTCCTCTCGTCGCTGAGGTAGGTGAGCGGTTGAAGCCTTAGATGATGGACTCCCCGGCCCGATGTCGTGGCCCGTCGAGGACCGCCCTCCGATCGCTCCCCCGAGGCACGGAAGGGGGGCCCGAGGTCCCATCCTTGTCCGATACCTCCCAACCCTCGTGGCCCTCCGACCATAGCAGCCTGGGCCCCGCTCCCCGCCTTCCGGGAGTGCAATCCCAGGTCCTAGGGCTCCGATACGGTACCCACCCCCCTCGGCACGCACTCCATCTCAGAATCGTAGAGTGATACAGTGGGCAAGGCAGGCTCGCGGTTGGGGGAGAAGTACCGCGGTGTACACACTCGTCGGACCAGTGGCTCTGATAGACCAAGGCAAACCACCTACTTAGCCGTGGCAATCTAAGACTGGTGAAGTGTAGGGCTCGCAGACACGCGCGTGGTGGAGTCGATGCAGGCACGAGTCAGTGGGGCTCACGGCAACGAAATCCTGCAAAATCTGGACTCCACCTGCAATAATTTTTTTTTTTATTTATGCTGATTAAAAACAAGAATAAAAATTATCAAAACCCTAAGCATAATAAAAATTAAAATTATGCTACTAAAAAAGAAAGTTGCTAAAAATAGTAACTATCAAAATTGACCAATTTAAACAAATCAGTGAATTTCAGAGCCGCACTTGGTTTTGTAGAACACCAAACCAGCCAATTTCTCTCGATGAATATGGAGGGTCAAGGAGGAGGAGCCTCAACCCCTGGCAAGAAGGGTCACCAGGCTGTTCCTCTATGCTCGGCATTCGTGCTGATTTTCTTTCTCACCGGTGATTTCGGGGTCACCAATGGCTCTCAGGTGACTGAGACAAACTCCCAATCAACCGTCTATCTTGGTTAGCCAATTCTGCAATTTATAACTTGGCTTCCCTTGCAGATTTCACTAATTGAGCAGATCATCGCTTCCTTCCTTATCACCTTCCACCGCTTATGCTTAGACTCATGAAAACGTTGAGCTCCAATGTCATGTTGCCAAATGTGAGCTGCATTATTCCATTTCGGCAATTGATGATTGCATTGGCAGTGGCCAAAAATGGTCTTCCCATGATAATTGGCACATGATTGGGCCCACTTGCTATTGGCTAGGTATCAAGCACTACAAAGTCTACTGGGTAGTAGAATTCCGTCACCTTCACCAACACATCCTCAACTATTCCTAGGAATTTTTACTGATCTATCACCCAATGACAAAGTGATGTTGTGGTTTGATTCCCAAACCTAATCGCTATACAATCGAGTATGGCAAGAGGTTTACACTGGGCCCTAAATCTAGCAAAGGCTGTCGGCACTCTCCAATGTCACCGAAATTGTAGGGGATCCCGATCCTTGTATTTGACTAGGGTCTTGCCTCGGATTATGGCACTCGACTTGCTCGGTTAGGGAAGGCTTTCTTTCGATGCCCAACCCTTCTTGATTGTGCACAAAAGTCCTTAAGAACTTAGCATAAGTCGGGACTGCGAATCATGTCAAGTAAAGGGAATATTCACCTTCACTCAGTTTTTTCCTAGCACCTCCCAAATTTAAGCTTATTTGGGATTTTTTTCTTGCCTCTTAGTGCTTGGGGGAAATGGAGGGGTATGGTTTTCTTCACCTGGTCTTCATTGATGATTACCCTCCTGCCTACCTTCCTTTCCTCGCATGCTTCTTCGCCAGCTATGGGCAATCGGTTGCTCTATCTCTTCCAATTTCAGCAGGATTATAGCTTCACTATCCATCCCTGAATTGCTGGATGAACCTACCTCATGGACCCCTTTTGGATTTGGCAATGTTTGGGAAGGGAACCTCCCTCTCTCTTGTATCTCCAGCAAATTGTTCATCTTTGTGATTGAATATTGCAGGTTGTCAATTTTCTTATTAAGATTGCTCTCAAGCCCATCTATTCTTTTTATTCAAATAGACTTTCTATAGTATCAATTTTTGTGCCACTACAAGATTTATCCCCTTGCTTCTCCACAAAATTACCACCACCTTGCTCAAGTTCAAGATGGCTTTTGTTCAATCGAGAAGCAGGATGGTGGTGGCTGTGGTTGAGATGAGGAACCAAACTGTTGTTTGGCACCAGGGGGCACATAGGCAGGGGGATTGGGTTTCCAGGAGAGGTTAGGGTGATTCTTCCAATTGGAATTGTAGGTATTACGATATGGGGAATTAGGTTGTGGCTTGTATTGACCTACGACATTTGCATTTTCTAACATCAAATCCTTCACTGAGGGGGGCATTGGATAATGTTCTTCTGGGTGGGTAGTGGGTTGGAAATTGATGCCTGGATTAGCTCAGGCAGATTTACCACTCACCGCACTTCATGGAGCCTTTTCCTTCCAGCTTCCATCTTCATAGCTAGTTGATATTTCGCTTATTTCATATCCTCTGAAAGTGCATAAATGCCTCCCTTTGGTGGGTCGGGTATTCATTCTTTCAGCCTCTGGATACGGTTCATCCTGCCATGGAAGTTTCAGCCATTATTAAACGTAAGGAATCCATGGCTTCATCTCGGATTTTTTGCCAAAATCACCTCACGATGGTTTCTAAAGGCCGCTTCATGGCGGGGACATACCATTATAGAAATGATTCACTAGCATCCATGTATCAAACCATGGTGGGGACATGCATTGATGGTATCCATGAACCGCCTCAACACCGGAGAATTTCATTGTCATAGGCCGAGGTGTAGATCTCGTCTTCAAACCGTTGGTCTTGCTGCATTGAAGAATTTCTTCAAAACTCACTGGTTCACCCGCAATTTCTAATCGCTTCGCCTCGTGAATCGGAGCCATATTTCTCTTCTCGCTTTGTCCTGAGGGTTAACAGAATGCCTTCAACTTCAACAATTCCATATCGGTTATACTATCCTTAAAGTTATGCATACTTCTCAAAACCCGTGATGTGTGAATATGGATTTTCATCTCCATACCATGAAATGTGGGAAGCAGGGCATTGTAGTCTCACCGCTACATCCTCGCAGAGGTATGAAGCGCAGCGAGCACTAACTCTAGGAGGGTGTATGTGATCCCTCATCCTAATTCGTATGCCGCTGGGATTCATAGGGCTTGTTGACTCGCGTTCCTAAGTAGAGGGATCCATTTGGTCACCGTGGCACATTGATTTAACAACCTGTCAACCGGGTGCACTCACTCTTGCACCCACGACATCCTCTGTCTGCTAAGCCGCATAAAACACTTGTTACACAAACAAACAAATAAAGAACACAAACAAAGCTTGCCAAAGAAAGGTCAGTGCGTCATAACAAACACTGATCGTAAAGAAAACAAGGCAAGAATCGCTAAGTGAAGAAAACTTCTGCGCCTCGCACACTTAATTCAAAATGACCAGTAGTCACTTAACACTTGTACGACTGCCAAGTACACATCAACTCATCATAATGAGTTTGGCACCATCCCCAGAACGACTTATTTGATTCATGCCACTTGTAGGGTGATCTAATCAACAATATTTTGTTTCCTATAGCCTCTCCCACACGTAGTCAAGCTACCGCAGATAGCGGTTCCGCTGGAACATCGGGATGGGTTTTCATCCCATCAATGATTCGCATCGTTGATGGAAAATTGTGAGACTTTTGTTTGGATTTTCTCGGATTTGCTTAAAAAATTATGGAAGTATTTGTTCAACGTTAATAAGATTAGCTTAAATGAAAGCGTGAAATGGTAACCTTGGAAGGCTCGTCACTAGCTTGATTACATGGGCCATTGGAAGTGTCCTCGGTTATTTCCTCTATTTTGGTGGCAAATGACATATAGTCAAAGCCAAAACCGATCATCGCTTAGCTATAAAACCTAACCCTAAAACCACCCTATTTGAGTCAAACTCCAAGTACTGGGCATTCAAAGTCCCATCTGAAACCCTAATTTAAACCTCGTTTCCATGGCTCGTAATTGACATCTAAAGAATGTCAGTGCATCTACCATTAAGAATGCACTGAACCCTAAAGCATGGAAAGTATTGACCAAAAGAAAGACATTAAATAACATTTAACCCTAGTTTGGAAAGTATGGAACCATAAATGCAGCACCTGTAACATTTAAAGCATGAGGACAACCTGCAGAAGCCCCTAACCAAGCTAGCACCCCTCCTCTTCAAGCCTATGGAGGCTTAGCCAATCATCCCTTGAGTTGTCATCCTCAAGGAGGGTGTTTGGCAGCCGAGAAAATGAGAGAAAGAGGAGAGAGAAGAGATCAAAGTAAACCTAAAATGAAAAGCTGTGGGAAACTCAGACAATGGAAAGTTACTTTAGGTTGGCAAAGTCAGTAGGGCTTATATAGCCAATCCCAAAGTGAAAATACAAAAATGCCTAAAATATGAAATTACGTAAGGGACAAATGGTAATTTATCAAACGTGGTCGCTTGGAATCAAAAATACCAAAACACAGAATTCTCGCCATACAAAGTAGACTCATAGCACAGCAAAATTAAGATATGAAATTTATTTGTTAAAATTCGCCATAGATAGCTTAAATTTGAGAATTTTCTAGGAATGAAATTTCCTGCTTACCCAGCTTAAATTTCTCGCCAGCTTTATGAATTTTCTTCGCCAGCATGATTGCAATCACAATCCTCGCTAAATTTTCGCATCCATGTAAATCTTCGCAACTACAGCAAAATTCCCGGCTCGCTTCCTTCTCTTCCCGGCTTTGCCATCGTGACTGCCCTTTCTTCAAATCCACTTCACATTTCTTCATTTTTTATTGATGAAAACATTGTGAATCCTCAGCATTTAGCACCAATCTTGACATTACACTTGAACTTATTGCCTGAGGTACTAAAAACCTCGCAAACTATCTCAAAACAATCTCGAAACAAATCAAGCATAAGTGGATACGCACAAGACAATCGACTTAATTCATATGATTAGTGCGCAAAGCACTAAAACCTATCTGAATAGGGCTCAAAATAGCACTTTGGGCAACAATCATTCATTTCCAACCCCATACAATTCACCTTTCTCAGCACGCCTATCATAAGTGTAGCCCAATTGCTAAGAAAGGTCTTCCCAAAGAATGTAGAACTCAGGTATCTTCCCCCATCCTGCATGATGAACAACCACCAGAAGATGACTTCCCATCCTGATATGATCTTCAAGAATGCCTTCAGTTGTGCCATAGATCTATCACCATCCGGCACGTAATTGTTGTCAAGGGTCCCCCAAGTCTCGTACAACCTGATGAGGCATCAATTTATACTCTGCTCCAGAAATCATGATAAAGCTTTCTTGAATTCATATTTCCCTATGGAGCAAGGAATGTGAAACTTAGGGTCCTTCATCTTTCTAGGAGATTTTATCGATAATGGCACCACGAGTACCAAGTTAACTATACCTCCCTAACTATCTTTCTTTTCGTTAGTACTTACTTCATAATTCTTGCATAAAGCGGAATTTGGCTAATCACCTGAATGGGATATTGGCTTATTTTCTTGAAAATATCCAAGAATTTAGAAAACTGTTCTTCTCTTTTTGACTTCTGAAGTCTCGTGGAAATGGCAACTAAGGTATAGGCGGTACTCTTCATTCTTTTCACACACTTTCTTCGTCGTCTAACTGGGTTGTTCTTCTCTCCTTCCTTTTCAGTCTCTTATTTTTCTACCTTAGTCTCTTCTTTTCTTTTTGTTCTTTTGTTGCTACTCAAATCCTTCCCACTTCTTAAATGAATTGCTACAATTAATCTTCTGAGGACATGAGGAACAAACCTTAAGCCTGATTCAGTATATCTGTAATACATCTTTACTAGTTCCAAATTCTTTCAATGAAAGGCACTAGCATTCTTCTGAAACATTTGAGTATCAGACTTTGAAAGCTTCCAAGTCTATTAGTTTTTGTTCATGGAATTGTAATAGCCTCATATTCCTATGAACCGGCAACATTTGTTCTTCAAATACATCAATCCTCTCAACTCGATGACCATTTCTCGCTTTCACCTCCCTGTCGTTGCCGCTGGAACCTTGGTGGCTGCGATATCCTTACCGAGGATTCGCCTTACGCCTTGGGCCATGCCCCACCACCATAAGAGAAATTCTCATGGTTCCTCAAATACTGGATTATGGTGTGGTATAAAAGTTAGATTTAGCTTGAAATTATAACTTTCGCTCAAGCCACAAATACTTAACCCTCCTCAACACCATAAGAATCTTCTTCTCGCTGGCATGACGCACTTTCCTCATAAGTTCTTTCTAATACCCCATTTCATGAGCAAAGGTGCATCTTCCCTCTCTTGCTCATTCCATCCTATGCATTATGGCATCCAACTGGGCTTCATGGTCGTTATCTTCAGCCCACGTAACTCTTTCCTCTCGCTATTTCCTTGAAAACTCAGATGGAGCTTTATTGCATTTTGCCGTTCTATCGATTCGCTTCATTTTACGCTTAATGCCCCAAGATGAAGCATCGATAATAATTCTGACAAACATTGTTATGATACACGGCGTCCATCCGTTCAAATCTATGCTATGCACGGCATCTCTTCAAGAACGCTTAATCTTCCTAAGCTACATATAGGCTCTCTTCTTCCCGCTGGAATACTATTATCTCTCTTCGCCTCCTCAAGTGAGAGATAGGGGAAAGAATATGCCCAAGTAGGCTTCTACCAACTCTCTCCTGGCATCAATCAACCATATGGTACGATTCATACCATATGCACGTTTATATCTCAAAGAAATGAAGATATGCAATTTATCACCTTTGGCCCACCCCATTCGGGCCACTCAGTTTTCCATCCCGAGAAATCTTCCTGTGTGCTCGTTGGTCTTCGTGGATTAATTCAGAACTATGTTGTCAACCATTTTAATCATAGCTACTTTAGTTCTCAAATTATTTGCATCTACGTGAGGTCAGTCTGACTGCGTATCGCCTTCACACAGCCCAAATCCTCCATCAGGTCACGAGCCTCTCTGGCCGCCTCGCTCTTCCGTCTCGTCATGTCTCTCATCTCGCCAGAAGGCGCTTCTCGCTATTTTCGCTCAGCTCGTTTCTCGTCGTCGCAGGAAACGTAAGAACTCGCTTCCTATGCATTAAAAGTTTTCGAAATCAAACACACCAAATTAATAGGATTAGTCAAACCAAACAACTTTTTCAATATGGCTTGTTAAAGATTAGTGGCTAAAATAGCCACCGGCCGCAACGCTATTTTTGTGTTCTTTCTTAAAATATCAAAATTATATTTCTCTTCGTTAATATTGATCATTTAATTCTTTCAATCCCCGGTAACGGCGCCATAAAAACTTGTTTGCCTTTTTCTATATAGATTAAACTCCCTCAAATTAACATAACGCAAGAGCCTTACACTTCTCTTGCATACATGTTACTTTGGATAATCTTTTCTGATAAAATAGTTTTCTCTTAATTGTTCCATGATTTAAAATAGAGGGCTTGTTCATGATCATAGCGCATGCGTCAAACAGTAGTAAATCAATGTCACCCGTATCCTTCCTACGTAGATTGATAGCATCACAAATCAACTACCCCAACTACTAAAATTTCATATTATTTGACTCAAAACTCATAACGGTTTTATCTAAACAACACAAATTAAAACCCATAATTATTGAATATATTCAGACATTAAGCTAAAACAAAAGTAAATGAATAAAAATAAACTTTACTCAGAAAGAATGGATTGAATCAGCTCTGTGAGGAAACCAAAACCATCAATGAAATACAATGGAACAAATGCCAATTCCTCGCGACTAAAATCCATCGGGTCCGCTTTTAGTGTATGATCTATTTGTCCAAGATTTCAATTATTGAATCGATTTCTCCCATATTCATTAATTAGATATCCTTGCTTCTCTCGAAGACAAGATCTAACCAGCTACCTGTATTCCAAATTTTTCTTCCAAGATCTAGGTGTTTTTCTTTCTCAATACTCCACACCCATTTCCTGTTGACAGCTGAACTTTTGCTTTACCTTCTAAGGAATTTCGCAAAATCTCACACTAATGGTGGCCTTCAACCCCTTCGTATCTATGGTTCATCCCTTCCTTATTAGATCCGAGCTAACACGGGGGATTGGAACTTACCTCGTAGATTATGGTGAACCTCCGATTATTTATATTGTTAAACACACCCTCCGACTTCCAACAGAGCCGAACGGGGATTTATCAAAATGAACCTCAAAGCCTAACACCGCCAATGGTGAATAACACACACCAGTTAATGTCGAAACCTTGTAATCGCTTTGTCACGCAGAGGTCATCCCGATATCGTAGTAAGATACATTCCTCAACTCGGTACCAGTACTACTATTGGGAACTTATCCATTAAAAACGACACCGATTAAGTAAAAACCGAACCTAAATTAATTCTCCTTAAATTGTGTAGGAAAGATTGTAACTAAATGTAAATCAAATCCAGCAGAGCTGCGTTCTGATTACTGCATTGTGAATTAAGAAATGGAGCACCGATCATGCACAACCACTATAATTGCAAGAAAACTGAGAAGAAATTAATTCCAGAAATTTGTCTAGATTTCATAAATTTTTAGGCAGTAATACAAAAAAAATAACATAACTAAAAATCCAGCTCTACTCTTCGTCTCTCTACACACCCGGGCAGACTAAAACCTAAAAAATTAAACAAAAAACAAAATAAAATAAAATTCTACTCTAAAATATACACCGAGTTCCTCTTTCCTTTCACGGTAGTGAAGACTAAGCCACAATATTCTAAAGCTATCTATTTATACTGTAAAACGACCGGGCCGAATCTGTAATGCTCCGTGTGGAAAATCCAAAGAAAGCCCGCCACCGCCCTATGTCACTTAATCTCAAGTCGATGTCGACATGGCCTCGCCTTGATTGCTCGCGATCGCCGCGACATCTTTCTTTGCTGCAACCGCTTTGTCTTGCAACAGTTTTGATCAGGTCGACATCGCGGTGTGGTCGCACTTCATTGTTCAATGATCCTTAGTAGTATGTTATAATTTCGCCATGTCACGACATCATTGTCTTCCTCTTTTCTCCCAGCTCTTCGAGTTGTGACGCGCTTTGCTGCGATCACTTTGTCGCTTGTATGATGACTTCCATGTTGTGACTCCGATTCCCTTTGGTCGCAAATTGTGTTGGTGGTCTTGTCTTCATATCTTCATTTATGTCGCACATCATGATGATGTCGCTAATTCTCTTTGCTTCTCATCTTTCTTCAAGCTTTGCAACCAATTCTAATGCTGTAACTAATTTCCTTCTTCCCACTCATTTCGTGCTCGACATCAATTTCTTATGCCTTCGCTTTTCTTCGTGTCGCCACCTTAAGGGTCGCGACATCATTTCGATCCTTGACTTGTAAAAGGTCGCAAGTTCGCCCGAAGTTCTTCTATTCGCTAGCTGTGCCATGAATTTCCTTTAATATTCTATCTTTGGTTGCACTTTAAATCTTCCCATTTATACACATGAATGAAACTTGTAAAAACCAGCTTGCAACCTCTTTCTTTGCAGCACCCTCAGGGCTTCATAGACGCGATTTCGCCCGACCTCGTAGGGCGGTGTCGCTACATCATTCATTATCTTGCGTCGCTGACATCAAAGTGATGTCACATGAATTTGCCATTTGATTGTTTTATTTAATCTCGACCACGCTTTGTCGCAACTCTTTTCAAGTCACGACTTCACTTGTTCAAGTTTCAGCTTTCTTCTTCAAAGCCAAATTTGTTATGTCGTGACCAAATGGTCAAGTAACTGAAAGTATCTGGTCGCGATTTAAATTTCAATACACTCAATTCTTCACAGCAGCTGATTTCTTCTCGATTTTTGCTAAATTTGAGTTTCTCACGTGTTTTCCTCGCAAATGAAATTTGAAATAATTATCCACTTTTCAAACAAATCAACATTATCCGCACAAACTTAGAAAATGGATTAAAAATCTAACGAAGCTTTGACCATCAATTATGCAAGCAAAACCTAAATGAAGCACAAAGGAACCACACTACTACAGAGAAAGTAATTGTCAAAAGTGGTCGCGCTTTAGACAATTACATACTTGGTCAGTCTGATATAGCTATTTTCTTGGCTGCATCATTCTCGCTTGAAACATCTCCAACCAAGAAAAATGCAAAGGCAAGACTCATCCGATGGTCTTTCTTCTTCTAATTGACCTGTAAATTAGCGACAAAAGTGGGCAGAGAAATGTTGTGGCACTCATCTTTCGATTAATCATAATACGCATACCTTCACGCCCATCCCCTCCCCCCCCATCAACTATAGATTTCGAAGAATCTATAATGCAAATGAGAACGCCTCCCTGAGTGTCACATTGCCAATTTCCTAGCAAATGGAGAAATTCCGCAAATTGATCGAAAGAATAAGATAGGAAGTATTTTTCACGAAGATTCATTCCTTATTATCAAAGAACCTTCTTGTTTAAATAATCGTGCGTATCGATAATTTGAGAAGGCCCCAAGAAGATAACAGAATTCTGGGCTACGCTAATGACAAGGTTCGCAGGCCACTTTCCTTCCTAGAAGATAGCAATGAAGGTGATGCAGTCTGGTTTCTACTGGCCTTCTTTTAGCTCACCTAAATGTGCAAGCGAGTATGATAGATGCCAAAGGCTCGAAAATTGTCTCACTGTTACATAGATGCCCCTAAACCCAATTTTAGTAGTTAGCTATTTGATGTTCGGGGCACTGATTTCATGGGACCTTCCCAACGTCTTATGGGCACATACATATTGGTGGGGGTAGACTATGTATCTAAATGGGAATATAACTTCGGTAAACCAATTTAATCAATGGTGCAGCTTTAAATTTTGGAAGGCAAACATCTTTTCCGTGCTCAAACAAAGCCATTATTAGTGATGGGGGTTCACACTTCTGTAACAAACCTTTCGAAAACCTCTTGACTAAATATGGTGTTAAGCATAAAGTGGCTACCCCTTACCATCCTCAAACCAGTGGTCAAGTAGATCTTGCCAACAGGGAGATAAAGACCATTCTAATGAAGGTGGTGAACAACAACAAAAAAGATTGGTCCCTCAAATTGCTTGATTCACTGTGGGCCTATAGAACAGCTTTCAAAACGATTCTTGGAATGTCCTCTTATCGATTGGTCTATGGCAAGGCATGCCATCTTCCAGCAAATCGAAAAGCAAAGCATGGTGAGCAATCAAAAGTCAACATGGATTTGGGCAGGCTGTGCTCAAAAGATTCCTCGATCTCAATATCGGAGAACTAACAAATGATGCCTACTGAACTCAAAGATTGCAAAGGAAAGATCAAAAAATGGTACATTAGATGATAGCTTGCAAGAATTTCAGCAAGTGTAATCAAGTCCCCACTGGTGATTCAAACTCCACCTTTTTCCGAGCAAACAAAAATCCAAATGGATTGACCATCATCATCTGGCAGGCTCAAATGGCTTCGGATTTGTTTCAACCCAAAGGATAATAGAGTGTTCAAGGTCAATGGCCGAGAGTAGCCCGCGTCGTATTGCAGCACATTGCAAAAGCGAGGAGGATTCTCTCTCGACCGGCGACCGTATAGTCCCAACCACCGAGTTGGTTCCGGGTCTCCACCGAGACCAAACCGCAAATTTCAAAATTCTCGTTTTCAATAATTTTTAGTTTATTTTATTTAGTATTTTTATTTATTTTAGTTTTTAATAAAACCTTATTAATTGTTCTACTTTAATATTTTATTTTTATTATGTTATTTTATTTTAATTATATTATATTATTTTTATTTTGCAGGATGAAAACTGATGCAAGGCATAAATTTCGCAATAATAGCGAAATTTATCCACTTGCGGCTCTACGGCTACCATGAGGGACCTTTCCTCTCCCCACCCCTCAACCACACTCACACACCTTCCAGACCTCCCCCGAGCGCGCCTGAGCTGACACGCCCTTCCCATTTTGCCTCCCTGCCGCTGCAGAGCACGCCGGAGAGCTCTCCGCTGTCTCTGTCACGCCCCACCGCTCCGCCTACGCCGCAGCCCTGCCGCTGTCCCTTGCCGCCGCTGCCAACTCTCTCCCCACCGCCGAGCCCCGCATTTCGCCCCGTCGCCGCCGTGGCCATCGCCGGACCTCACCGCTCCCGCTGACACCAACATCCCTGCCGCGCGCCTGTGCTTCCACCATGGTTCGCACCACGGAGGCCATCGTTACAGGCCCAGGGTTCCGACCTCGCGTTCTGCCGTAGAGATGCCGGCATCCAAAGACGCTGCTGGCCATTCCCCTCCTACTCAGATGTCGAGGCACCTCCCGCATTGACTCCTCGATGTAGAACTCAAGGATGCAGAGTCCAAAGGCTTCTATTCTAGAGGGGGCTCATGGTTCTAATCCCCCATCCAGGCGATACCACACCCGTGTGGGACCTCGGCCCCCCTCTCATGTGCATCCACAACCACCCCAGAGGGCCCCGCCTTCCAAGTGAGCACGAGCATCCGTCTGGGAGTCTTCAAGGTTTCGCAGTCTCAGCCTCGCTCCTGAACCCGCTTCGTAGTTCATCACCTCAGTTATCCCCATATTCGAGGATCAGGTGTCCGATGTTTAGCTGTGGCCCGATACCAGGGAACGTGAATTATCGTGCCAAGGACTTTCACGGAGAGTCCTACTATGATATACCAACACTGGCAGTGGACCAGCGGTTCAGAGATTCGATGCGGTTGGTCCAGAGGTATTCCCTGCTGCCGTTTATGTCTCCGAGGCAATTTTTCTATCTTCGGGTGGTACTTGAGTTTTATCATACTATGACATCCCGAGGAGTGTCCGATCCAATGCAAACTTCGTCAAGATAGATAGCCACCCCGGATTCGCGAGCCTTGATATCATCGCTGGGGCCTCGCAAGTGGGGCTCGAAAACTACGATTATCTAAGCAGCGGGCCTCATCCATGCTCAGAGATGATTCGCCTTCTCGAGAGACACCGGCCGATCTATACTTTTCAAATGCGCCTTTCCTCCTCGCACATGCTCCTCACGGACCACGTACTTCGGTCCAATCTGTTCCCACTACAACATTATTTACAACACAGAGGAGCTATTCTCGAGGCTCAGACGGACATCCGAGGGCACGTTCAATCCAGAGCCGGGGTTATGACTTCTTTACTTCACTTCGAGGAGAAGGTCCACCACAAGGACCTGGCTCGAGCGGAGGCTATTCCACTATTGATGCCAAGGTTACTATGCCACGTCTTGGACAATCTTAGGTTCCCGGAGTAGACACGTATAGAGCGTCGGCAGAGTTGTCCTCAGATCTTATCCCGTGAGTGGACCTTGTCTATGCCACTCTCATTTCTTCTACACCCGTAGGAGGAGGTAGAGGATGATTTTGTGAAGGACCTACCTAGGGGTGAGCAGCAAGTCCTAGCGTTGGAGGTGGAGGACTTCGCTTCCGACCATCCCCTTCAGCTTCCACTCCTATCGCCCCGCCTCTCTCGAGACCGCAGTTTATCCTCCATTATCATCAGAGCTAATCGAGCACATCCCTATCACTTCTAGGATTTATCTGTTATGGATGTCACAAGACACTTGTTACTACTACGTATTCAGCGCCACTGCATGCATCGCCGAATGATGGCCCTAGCCGAGGTCACTCTACCGCAGAACCAGGCTATTCTCCTACAAATAGAAAGCCACCTGAGTCTCCCGCCAGTTATAGTGACCGAGCCTATACAACCAACTACTCATGACCGGGTCTCGTTGTTTCCAAATTTTCAAGTTCCTCGTTGGATATAGCGGGCAACAAGTAATAGCTTCGCATCCACCGTGATCTACACCACCTCAAGACGAGGTGGTCACACTTCCTTTCTAGTTTTCCTTTCCTAACCCGAGGACAAGGTTATACTTGCTGGGGGAGAGTTAGCCGGGAAGTGGCATTTATCTTACTTTTGTTTTGTTTATACTTAATAAGTTTCAGTTTATCAACTTCCTACTTGACTCAGATAGGACCTGCTTTTGTTTGTTTATATTAGCCAATAAGAGGGCTATTTATCTCCTGTCGCCATGATAGTGTTCACTTATGATATGCTTGTACTAGCCCTTTTGGTTATATTAAAAGATTTATAGCAGTATTTGCATTGTCTATTTTTGTGCCCTTTTTTTTTTTTTTAATTAACTTTTGTATATGCATAATGTTTAGCCTTGCAGTGTGATGAACCTAAGCTTTTCCTAAGGGTGTCAACGTTAGAAGGGTCCTATGCCGAGTTAAGTGGATGACTAGTCACCATCTTGTTGTATTTAGCTTGTCTCTTCCACCTGTAGCTCGCCACACACTGAGCACGTTAGGTCTCATTGATAGGCTAAGGAACAACACAAAACCCTCTTAATGGCTGCAAACCTCTATTCAAGGTCGCTTACTCCCTCAATAGGTTGTGGACCCCATGCATAAAGGCCAATGTCTTCCAAAATAAAGAGAAAGAAAGAAAGAATCGCTTTGCCTTGCCTTGAACCCGAGCACACAATCCGCAGGTATACGGCGAAAGCCTTTAAAGCCCGTGCCCTAAACCTTCATCAATTGAGTCGACTTTGCGGTTCGCACACTGTGTGGAGGTTAGGGGTGGAGTTTTATGAAGCAGGTGGCCTGGAGGCTCGAAATCATTTGTAGTCCGGGGTGAAACCTGTGAGTTTGTGGTCGAAAGATCCTCATGGCTTCGATGCCCTAAACCCTTCAATTGTCGGGAGTCGCCGACATGATTCAGGCCACAAGGGCAGGATACTCGAATCAACAAAATTTGTATCCTAAATTTCTCCTACTCGTAGTCAAGCCACCGCAGTATAGCAAACTAGGGCCGAACACAGGATGGGTTTTCATCTTACAAATTATTTGTATCATGTTTCAAAATGGTGAGGTTTATTTGGATCTTCGGATTTGCATTAAAAAGCACAGGTTACTATTATCATTAACTGAAGAGTTTAAATTAAGGTGTGGAGGAGACCTTGAAGTCTTGGGTCACTAGCTTGATAATATGAGGTTTTAAAGGTGTCCTCGGGTTATTTCCTCGCATTGGGAAAATGACATATAGTCATAGCCAAAACCAGATCTTTGTTTAACTTTAAAAACCAACCCTTAAAATCACTCCTATTTGAGCCAAAGCATTTACTGAGCATTTAATGTTCCAGCAGTTTAAAAAATACATCATTTAACCTAATTTAAGTGGCTCGTAAATGACATCTAATGAATGTCAATGTATCTACCATTAAGAATACACTGAACCCTAAAGCATGCCAAGTATTAACCAAAGGAAATACATTAAATAGCATTAAACCCTAGTTTGGAAAGTTTGAACACATAAATGCGTGACTCGCTTCATTTAAAACAGAACACCCGTAAACCACTATTAATCAACTAGAAAACCCTCCCTCTCTGTTTTGAGGCTTAGCCAAACATCCTTTGAGTCATATCCCCAAGGTGTTTGCAGTCGCAGAAAATGAGAGAAAGACGAGAGAGAAGATAGAAACCGGGACCAAAAAAGGGAAAGACGAAAGGTTAGCAAAAGAAGCTACATTTGTCCCATAAGGTGGCGTAGCCTTACAGTATGAAATACCAAAAATACCAAAATAATATGATTACATTGAGGGCAAAATGGGAATTACACAAACCGGGGTCGTTTGGATCACAAAAAGAGGGGCGCGATTTTTGCTATACAAGCACTCGCTTATCATAGTGAAAATTACAAAGCAAAATTGAATCTTCCATGCACAAAGAATTCATCATAATAATATGGCACAAACTTAAATTTTCACCAGACCGCGAAATTTTCGCCACCATTAAGTGAAATTTTCAAGAATCCTTGTGAAATTCGCTTACCATAGCGAAATAATCGGCTCCACTTTGTCGCCTCTCGCACCAACTGCTTGCATTTCTTCCTTTCCAAATTGACATGTCTTCATCGCTTGATGAAATCACCGAGAATTCACGAACTCGCGAGTAAACACCAATTACGATGCCAAGCTTGATATGATGGCGCGGAGGTTCCCAAAACCCGCAAAATACCAAACAACCTCGAAACAAAATCGCAGTATTAATCGACTCCGCACATGTCAACTACACTAAAATGAGAGTAGTACGCAAAGTACTAAAACCTATCTTAAATATAACTCAAATATCACTTAGTACTAATCACACCTAACCTGACACGTTAGTCCTTTAGCAATGCGAAAACAATCAAGTAATGCTTGTGCTATGCTTTTCTAAAAGAGTATGTTATACAAAAAGTGTGTGTATAAGTGAGGTTACCTTTAGTATGAAAAACTTAGACTCTGTACAAAAACCATCATGAGAGAACAAATGCCATAAAGGAACAAGTTTCAGGGTAGCATCAATTCCAAGGAAGTCAACCTGAACTTCCACCAAAATCTAAGTGTTCTTAAGGTAACCGCGGAACCAATAAGTTGAAAGTTATTCCTCCCAACCAAGCTACCGCTAGACTTTAAACTGACGACCAACCTAAATAGATTCAAGCATAATTTTATTTCATACTTCAATGTACCGTAGGAGGTAATGTCGAAAACTCCTCGACTTCACCAAAGTCCGTGTAACGGGGTTAACCGATGACTCCTTAACTAATTAAGGCTTGTGGCATCAAACCAAAAGGGATCTACAGACCACAAACTCTACAGTTTCACCTCGACTTCGAATGACTTCGAGAATCCAGCACCTACAACTCGCTAAACTCTACCCATCCACCCGTGTAACGAACACAAAGTCGATGACTCCCAACCAGTGAAGGTTTAGGGCATCGGGCTTTAAAAGCTTTCGCTATATACCCCTCGGACTGTGTTAAGGTTTCAAGGCAAAGCGTCACGACTTTCAATTATCTTTTTCTTCTTTCTTTTTCTTTTTTATTTTTCTTTTCTTTTTCATTTAGAAGACTTCATTGTCTTCGTGGGTAACACAAACCCATTAATGAGTCAGTCACGCATCTAAGACGGTTTTGCAAAGTGAAAAGAGGTATATAGCTTCACAACCTATTGGTAAAAACTGATGTGCACTGTGTGTGATTAGCTAAAGGTGGATGTACAAGGTTGAATACGTTGGAACTTCAATTCGGATCAAAACTACTATATGAACCTGCTCTAACATTATGGTAAAGATACGTATTTTAACTCTTTAAAACTAAAGGTATAAAATATAGGCACAAAAAAATGGTTTGGTAAAAGTGTAGAAAATGTAAATATTGCCATGCTTTGATATAACCAAAGTGGGTAACATATGCTACATAACTAATCACAACAAAAGTATCACTGCCTACTATCGGCTAATACATGCATCCTATACAACCCTATACAAAAAGTAGGTCGTTAATAAAGCTAAGAACAAGACAAATTATGATAGAAGACACTTCTAACTCTAACTTTTCCCCACAACCAATGTATAAACATGTTTCCACTGGGTAGGGATCGGAAAGGTAGAGAAAGGAGTGCGACCACCTCACTCTCATGGTGGTGTAGATGCCGGTGGATATGAGACTGCTGCAGCGGCTGCAAGCATATCCAAGGAGGCTGCTACAGCGGACTGATCACGAGTAGCGCTAACTAGCGGGAGACCGAGGTGGCTCATAATCAGAAGAAGCATGGCGTCATTCTGCTCGAGAGTGACCTCGGCTCGGGCCTTCCGCTGGTCTAACGACGCCTATAGTAGCAGTGCCCAACAAAGATCCATAACAGCAACAACTCCTAGAACCGACATGGAGGCGCTCCGAGACCGGGCCGTGAGTGTATGTGGACGGGCCAAGAAGTGTCGCGAGCGCTAGTAGTAGAGGAGCCGGGCGAGATGAACTGAACCTGGGTTCTCCTATCTCCACCCACCTTGGAACGTGATGCTTCCCTCGGTGGTTCCTTTGCCAACCATCTCGCCGCCTCCTCCCGCTGCTGAGAATAATGAGACTCCGCATACGGAGATCGCTGCGGATAAGATATGAGTGCCAACTGATTCGCCGCATATGTGGCTCCCTCGGGTGGAACCCTGTGATGCTCTAGACCTGACTCAAAGAACCTCGGTATCAACAATGGAAAAGTCTCCACCCGAGCTTGGTCCTTGCTATGGACCTTCTCCTCGAAATGTAGCAATGAGGTCATTACGAGCTCGGAGGGACTGAACCAAAATCCCTATGTACAGAGCCTCTAAAAGATGCTCTACGCATTAGTGCTAAACAGAAATAGTCGGTCCGAAGCACGTGGTCTACGGCGAGCATCCGCCGGTGAAGCCGACGGAATAGTATAGGGCCCAGCCATGGTAATTCTAGCGAGACAAATAACCATCTTCTCGGTGGCCGAGGCCACCACCGTAATCCGCGAATTTGCTATAACTATCGGCAGCTCACTGCGCCGTGAATATCCGCAGCTCGGAGTACCCCAGGGCGGCCGTCAATACTGAACCGGATCTCCAATGGACTAGGCACTCCTCGGGATGTCATAGTGTGGATAGAACCTGGGCACCACTGGGGATAAAAGAATCGGCCGGCTGGGCCATAAAAAGGTAGCAAAGAATACCGTCGATCAACCGTGATCGACCTCCAAACGCCGGTCAATCACGCCGAATATCGTAATAATATTCCATATGGAAATCCCGGGCACGAAGATCTATTGTTTCCTCGATCGATCACAACAGACATCGATCGCTCGATCCGGCCGGTGATAACCGGGCGACGAGTTCTCGATCGCCTGGGGGAGGAGGTGACGTCAGCCTAGACCTCGAAGACTCACCCAGCCCGATGTCCGTGCCCGCTGAAGACCTGGCCCTCCCGCTGCGGTCCCCGATGACCGAGAAGCGGCCCGAGGTCCCACCAGGTTTATATCGCTGAGATGGGGGCTCAAGCCCGAGACTCTCCGATAAAGAGCCGCCGAGTAGCCCGAAGAAATTGAACCGAGAGGAGCATTTGCTCGAAGTGCCTGATCGCCTCTCTCAAGGGTACCGAACTCCGACCACCAGAACGATGACTTCCATCGGTACAACCATGGCCGTGGTCCATCTGCGCGGCAGGGGCGAGAAGAGCTTATGAAGCCGCTGCCGCCACAATGACCGTCAGGTAAGGGCCGCGACCAGTGGTCGGGCGGCAGTTCAGCCACTCAGCCAGCGGCACCGGGCGGCCGTGCGCAGAGGGCAACGACGGACCAGTGGCCTCGTGGCATGGCGCTGGAGAGGCAAGAATGGGTCAGTGGCACCGCAGCCGACGGCGGCCAGGTGGAAGGAGTTCAGACAAGTGGGGCTCGCGACGAAACCGCCAAGGGAGCACGGTAGCGCGGAGATCTCAGCAGGGGTATTCAAGGCTTATGGGAAGGAAATAGAAATGGAAACAAAGGGGGAAGAAACCTTTTATAAAGCCGTTGTTAACTAAAGGTCCCAGGTAGTTAGTTGTTTAGAATGAATTTCGCCATTGGTCACGAAATTCATGCTCGTCTCCAATTTCCTACCCGTTAAAAAACAAAAAATTTAATTTAGATAATTTAAAATAAAATAAAATGTAAATAAAAATAAAATAAAATAAAATAAAATTAAAATTAAAGTAAAATTACTAAAATTGAAATTTTCATATTTGGCTAAAATTAAGATAAGGAAAATTACTAAAATAGAGTAACCTAAAATCGACCAAATTAAGCTAAAATAAAAATTTCATTGCGCTTGTCTCTGGAGACCAAACTACCATTTACACCGGAATCCATTCATGGAGGATCAAGGAGGAGGAGCTTCACCCCGCAGATGTGCCGCACTGTCAGCCCTTTGCTTCGAGCTTCTTTCTCAGAAGCAGGGAACATTGGTTCAGAGGAGTGGCCATGCAACAATTCTCTATCAACTCCGCTTCACTTTTCAACCAATTTCGCCTAGCCAGAGCATTCTTGTCTCTGACCACCGAGCGCACTTCATCAAATTCCCGCCCTCACCCTTTTCCTCGCTCAGGCTGTTGCTCAGGAAAATGTTGAGCCTGTCATGTTGCCAAATGTGAGCCGTATGACTCCATTTCCCCTCGCAATTGATTATCGCGATTGGTGCGGCCAAAAATGGTATTCCCAGGATAATTGGCACATGATTAGGCCCACTTGCGATCGGTTCGGTATCGAGCACTACAAAATCCACTGGGTAGTAGAATTTGTCCACCTTTACCAATACATCCTCAACTATTCCCTTAGGAATTTTTACCGATCGATCAGCTAATGATAGAGTGATGTTGGTAGGCTTAAGCTCCCAACCAACCGCTTATATAATCGAATATGGCGCAGTTTTACACCGGCCCCAGTCAACAAAGGCTTTGTCTACAAGTCCTCTCCAATGTTGACTCCACATTGTAAATCCCGATCCTTGTATTTCACCGGGGTCTTTGTCAATGATGGCAATCGACTTGTTCTATTAAAGGCTTTCTTTTCAATTCCCAACCCTCTTTTTTTAATCAGGTAATGTGTCCTTCAAAAAATTTTGCATATGTTTCGGGACCCCGCTTTAATCATGTCAAGCAATGGGATATTACCTCACTTGCCTTAGAACCTCCTAAATTTCAAATTTTTGGTTCGCGATTTTTTTCTTGCCTCTAAGTGCTTGAGGAAATGGAGGGGGCATGTTTTTCTTCATTGAATGTTCTTTGATTATTATTCTCTCATGCTCAACTTCCTTTTCCTTTTTTGTTTCTTCAGAAGTCATGGGCACTGGTTGCTCAATTTATTTTCCACTCCTCAAAGTGATGATAGCCTTTACTTCATCCATCCTTGAGTTGCTAGAAGAACCTATTTCATGAACCTTTGATTTGGCAGCGTTTGTGAAGGGAATCTTCCTTTCTCTCGACCTCCAGCAAATCAGCAATCCCGGTGACCGAATACCGCATTTTCAATTTTATGATTAAGGCCACCAAACCCATCTATTCTCTCGCTCGTACTTTCCACAAGACAATTCTTGGATCCAATTGTACATTGATTCCTTTTTCTCTTCCACAAAATCGCTCTACCAATTACCAAATTTAAAATAGCTTGCTCAACAAGCATGAGTGATGGTATTTACAATAGGTGAGGAAACTAAACCGGTTGTTTGGCACTAAGAGGCACATATGTGCAAGGGGGTTAGGCTTCAAGAGAGTTTAGGGTGGTTCCTCCAATTGGAATTATATGTATACTATACGGCATTGGCTAGCCAGACGCCTACGACATGGCATGCTCGACATCAAATCTCCTACCGAGGGAGCACGATAAAGTTCTTCTGGTGGCCGTTGGATTATAATTGATGCATGGGTTGGTTCAGATGTGGTTTTCACCACATTGCACCCTTTATATAGCCTTTTTCCTTTCTAGCTCTTCCACCTTCCTACCTAAGGTCGAGATTTTGTTTACTCATGTCCTCTAAAGTGCAAAAATTCCTCCCCTTTGGTGGCCTAAGGGCCTCATTTTCTCCACCTCCGCTTCTCGGGTTTGGCTCATCCCATCCCTTGGAAGCTCTGAACAAGACACTCAAAAGTCTGGCATTTCCTCTCGGTGCTTGCTTAGAAGTCCCCTCCACACATTGCTCTCGGTAATTGCTTCATGGCCGAGACATACCACCATAGAAGTGATTCACAAGCATCCAAGTGTCAAAACCATGATGTGGACAAGCACTGATGGTCTCCATGAACCTCTCCTGAAGATCGGGAGAACTTTCATTGTCGTGGCAAAGAACGGTGTATTTGCCTTTTCAAATTATTGGTCTTGTGGAGCACTAAAGAATTTTTTAAAATCCTTCGCAAATTCTCCGCTCAGCCTTCTAATGGTCCTTGGTCTCAGTGAATTAAGCCATATTTTGGCTTTATCCTTGAGGGTTAATGGGAATGCCTTCAAGTTCATCAAATCCATATCGGTTACACCCTCCTTAAAAGTTATGCACACTTCCTCAAAATCCCGTAGGTGGGTGTATGGATTTTCATTCTCCATCCCATGAATGGGAAGCTGTGGGCACCGTGATAGGGTCTCACTACCACATCACGCTGTGTGGTATGATGCAGAAGGTGCACTCACCTCGAGGGTGTGGCGGGTCCCTCACTGACCAGAGTGTCATTGATTCAAGGAGCCGCTTGGTCGACTTTGTTGCCTTCGCAGGGGATCCATTTGTTCACTGTGCACACTGACTTCACAACCTTGATCACAGGTACGCATTCTTTCAGCTTCACCCGAAATGTCTCTATCCCAAGTTGATGCATAAACACCGTGATCACTAAAATCAGACAAAGCAAAGAACAACAAAAAGGCTTGCCAAAAAGGATCAGTGTTAGCCAAAATATAAAATGACTGTAATGGTAAAAACAACCCAATAGTGACTGTTGAGTAAAAAAAAACTGAGATTCTAAACAATGAAAATAAAAAAGGTTTAAAAAGGTCACCAATACTTGTAATGAGGATTACACATATCAACTCATCATCCGTAGCTTGACACCATCCTCGCAACGGCGCCATTTGATTCGTGCTGTTTAGGGTGATACTGAATCAACAAAATTTGTATCCTACATTTCCTCCTACATCTGTGAGTCGCTACCGCAAAGATAGCAA
This sequence comes from Tetrastigma voinierianum, assembly GCA_016808115.1. NCBI lineage: Eukaryota > Viridiplantae > Streptophyta > Magnoliopsida > Vitales > Vitaceae > Tetrastigma > Tetrastigma voinierianum. The sequence goes on along the minus strand of JAEQBH010000413.1, from coordinate 669,086 downwards.
TTGGTGGTCGAACACGTGGATGGCTTTCATCTTACAAATGATTTGTATCATGTTTCAAAATGGTCACTTTCACTACTCTTAATATCTGCATTAAAAAGCACGTGGTGTTGCTAAGCCACCGGGCTAATCAAAACAATTTAAAATAAGGTGTGGAATGGAGACCTTGAAGTTTTGGGTCACTAACTTGATAAAATGAGGTTATAAAGGTGTCCTCAGTTATTTCCCCATTAGCAAACAGACATAGTCATAGCCAAACCGGATCTTTGTTTACCCAAAGCAACCCTTAAAATCACTTTTATTTGAGCTAAAAGCATTACCAGCATTTAATGTTCCAAATAGCTTTGAAAATACATCATTTAACCTAATTTCAGTGGCTCATAAATGACATCTAATGAATGTCAGTTTATCTACCATTAAGAATACACTGAACCCTAAAGCATGCTAAGTATTGACCAAAGGAAATACATTAAATAGCATTAAACCCTAGTTTGGAAAGTTTGGAACACATAAATGCAGTACCTGCTTCATTTAAAACAGAGGAACACCTGCAAACCACCATTAACCAACCTAAAACCTCCTTCAGTGTTTGAGGCTTAGCAACATCCTTGTTATCATCCTCAAAGGTGTGTTTGATACCGAAAATGAGAGAAAGCAAAGAGATATAGAGAACCGGGGACCAAAAGGGAAAGCTGCGTAAAATGAAAGTTAGCAAAAGTTAGGGTTACAATTTGCCCATAAGGTGGCTTATATAGCCTTACAAAATATGTGAAATACCAAAAATACCAAAATAATATGATTACATTGAGGGCAAAATGGGAATTACACAAAAGGGGGTCAAGTTGATCACAAAAAGGGCAGCATTATGCACAAAGTGAATTTCGCATTATACAAATTTCTATGATACTCAAAATTCACTCATCATAGCGAAAAATGCGTGCATAATGGGGCAAGCTTGAATTTCGCTATGCATCAAGAACTTTCGCTATGATAGCTTAAATCGCGACCGCTATGATACAAATTTCGCTATCATAGCGAAATAGCGGCATGCCGAAATTTTCGCTTAGACCGCAAATTGCTATTATTGCGAAATTTTCGCAATCCTTGCGAAAATTTCACTATGCCATAGAGAAAATCACTGTTCCACTTTGCTACTTCTTGCACCAATCAGTTTGCATTTCTTCCTTTCCATCTTGACATGTCTTCATCCCGGCTTGATGAAATCGCCGAGAATTCATATGAACTCAGCATAAAACATCACAATTATGATGCCAAGCTTGATATGATGGTGGAGGTTCCCAAAATTTGCAAAACTACCAAAAACAACCTCGAAACAAAATCGGTAGTACTAATCGGACCTGCACATGTCAATCGGCTTAATTAATATGATTAGTACGCAAAGCACTCAAACTCATCTAAATATGACTCAAAATAGAATTCAGTACTAATCAGTTAATCCCCGTTACACGGACTTTGGTGAAGTCGAACCCTCAGCATTGCACCCTACAACGCAAAAAGAATTGTGTAATATGGGGCAGGTCTTGATCTATTTAGGTTGTTAACACACAAGGTTATGGAAGGAGGGGAGGAGAATGTACAGTTTCGTAGTTTATGATCGAGACCTGACCAAACAAACCCGTAGCTTTTTGTAGAAGAGCCTAGTTCATGCCTCGAGAGGGAGCTTGTTGGGTCAATCAACGTATAGTTTTCTATTCTTTTCGAGATGGTCTTAGCTTAGCTTCGATTCATCACACCCATGCATTACTTTACAAACCGCTTTTGACCTCACATGTTTTTATTCTCGTTGTTGATTATTTCTGTGCATTACAGGATCTTGCAATGTGTCTGCTGGGGGTGATAGTACCTAAAAAGTGCTATTTTGAGCCCTATTTATGATAGGTTTATTCTTGTGTACTAACTATATTAATTAAGCCAATTGACACGTGTAGGTCCCTTTGGTACTAATGATTGTGTTTCGAGGCTGTTTGTGGTAGTTTTTGCAAGTTTCATAAACCTTGATTAGTATCCAAAAAGTGCTATTTTGAGTCCTATTTAAGATAGGTTTTGAGTTCTTTTTGCGTACTAATCATATTAATTAGGCCGATTGACATGTGCAGGTCCTTTAGTACTACTGATTTTGTTTTTTGCAGGTTTAGTAAACCTCCACCATCATATCAAGCTTGGCATCGAAATTCCTCACGATTTATGCCGAAGTTCGGGTTGAATTCTCATCGATTTCATCAAGCCCTGGATGAAGAAACAGCAACTATAGAAGATGAGAAATGTAGCCGGAGGATGCAGAAGCAAGATGTAGGATTGGTACTCGCTATCATATCGAATATTACTGTGCATAGCGAAAATTTCAATTTTCGCTATGACTGAATTTTCGCTATGATAGCGATATTTTGCTATCATAGCGAATTTTCGCTATCATAGCAAAATTCACTGTGCATAGCGAAAATCCTGCTCCCTGTTTTTGTGATCCAAACGACTGCTGTTTAATTTCGTCTCAATGTAACCATATTATTTAGGTTAGTTTGGTACTTTCACATGTTTGGGAGGCTATATAAGCTATGTTATGAACATTTTGTAACCTAACTATTAATTTAACAGCCTTTTCACACAATCCTCGTTGGTTTCATTTTATCTCTTCTCTCCTCTTTCTTCATTTCTGTGTCGCAAACACACCCCTTTCGAGGATGACAACTCAAAGGATGTTTGGCTGCTCTAAAACCTTGAAGATGAGGGTCGTAAGGTTGGTTGATGTTGGTTTGCAGTGTGTTCCTCTCTGTTTTCATGAAGGTGCACGCATGCTATTTGTGTTTCAAACTTTCCAAACTAGGTTTAAATGTTATTTAATGTATTTTCTTTGGTCAATACTGACATCCATTAGATGTCATTTACGAGCCACTGAAAGTAGGTTAAATGCTTTATTTTCAACTGTTGGAAACATTAAATGCCTGAATGCGATATGGTTCAAATAGGAATGTTACTAAGGGCTGATATTTAAAGTTAAACAAAGATCCTGGGCTTTGAAATGACTATGTCATTGTCTAAATGCAGGAAATAACCCAAGGACACCTCTCATAACCCCATCATATCAAACTAGTAATCAAACTTCAAATTGGTTTCTTTTTCTTACATCTTATTTTAAACTCCGCTTCACTTAGCTTAGTGACACCACTAACCACACTTTTTAATGAAAAATCCGAATCCAAATGAAAGCCTCACCATTTTGAATCACATACAGTCATTTGTAAAGATGAAACCCATCCTAGTTTGACCCTAGAACCACTATACAGAGTTTACCACGCAGTAGGAGGAAATTAGGACAAATATTACATTCCGGGACATCTACCAGGTATCAATCTGGAATACAATGTCGGTGATGGTGCCAAACTACGATGATGAGCGGAGAGAAAATTGTAATCTTCACATAAGTGTTAGTGACCTTTAACCCCCTTTCAATTTTTGTTTAGAATATCAAGTTTGTTTTACTCGCTAGCCACCGTTGCGTTTATCATTGTTCATTTTATCACTTTGGCTAACACTAATCTTGGCAAGCCTTGTAGTTGTTCCGCTTGGTCTTTTTTTTTATCATGTAATATGTATCACCGGGATAGAGGAATACTGTAGATCAGAAGATAGTGCACCAATCGAAAGAAGGTTGTGAAGTCACAGCACAAGTGAGCTAAATGGATCCCCACTGAGGAACAACAAAGTCAAGAAGCACCCTATGAACTAATAGCATACAGATCAATGAGGGGACTACATACACCTCCTAGAGTTAAGGTTCCTTCCCGCATCATACCACCTACTCGAGGATGCAAGTAGCACCCTATCTCGTGCCCCTACTCCCAACTTTTCATGGTATGGAAATGAAAACCATACACACACATTCGGGATTTTGAGGAAGTGTGCATAACTTTGCAGATGTAAACCATGGGATTTGTTGAAGGAAGGCATTCCCATTAACCCTCAAGGACAAAGCCAAATATACTCAATTCATCGAGGCCGTGAACAATTAGAAATTAAACATCTTCAAGTTGAATTTTTAAGAAATTCTTCATAAACCAAGACAAACAATTTGAAGAAGCAAATCTACACTTACTCGGCTTACGACAATGAGATGTTTTATCGTTGCCGAGAGGTTTATGAAACCATCGCTGCACATGTCCAATAATCTATGTTTTGATATGGATGTTAGTGAATCATTTTATGATGGTATGCTCAAACCATGAAGCAACTCCGCTGAAACTATGTGGAGGGACTTCGAAAGCAAGAACCAATAGCCATAAATTTTGAATTATGTATCAAAACTTCCAAGGGACGGGATAAGCCAAACCCATGGAGGCAGAAGAATGTGAGGCCTTCGACCCACAAAAGGGAGGCATCTATGGTCAGACACGAGATGAAGGCAAATCGACCACTTTGACCCGAATGAGTGAGCTTCAAATGAGAAATCAGCATGAAGTGCAAGCAAAGAATGAATGTTCAGATCTCACCCCAAATTCTGCTTTAATTATCGCCAAATAGCCACCCCGGGAGCACTGCCTAGTAGTCTTCAAGAAGGGAATTAATGCAAGAAAGATGCCCATGTCTTGGGTCAAAATAGTTAATCTACAAATGCTCTTATGGTAATACCTATAACCCTAAGAGGGAACTATCTCATCCTATCATGGAAGCAAAACTCTCGTATACGCTTCAGAGTACAAAGAAGAATTGGGCTCCACCTCAAAGATAACAAAGAAGAATCACCTTCTTCCTGGAGTGCTTTTTCATCTTGAATTTGAGCAAGGTGGGAAATTCAGAGAGGAGAAGAAAACCATCAATGTCCAAACCAATCAGAAAATTGTTGTAGTCAAAAGCTCACTCAACAAGAAGTTATACAGCATGCATTCTGAGTTGCAAAGTTCCATTACCAGGTTGTCTAACCAGCAACAGGGTCCTGAAAAAGGGAAATTCCCTTCCTAGACACAGCAAAACCCTAGGGGAATACATGAGATAGGATCTGTCAGTGACCCCAATGCAAGAATGGATGAAGTAAAGGCTATCACTTTTGAGGAGCGGGAGTGTTGAAATTGAGCAACCAATGCCCAAGATTGGCCAAGAAACAAGGGAAAGAAAGGAAGTCGAACCCGAGAGACACACACCGCAGAAGATTCAATGAAAAACATGCCCCCTCCATTTCCTCTAATTTAGAGGCAAAAGCGAAAATCACAAACCAAACTGAAATTCCTGGGAGGTGCTAAGTCAGGCTTTAAGGTAAATATCCCACCATTATGATTAAGCAGGTCCCAACATATGCAAAAATTTTGAAGGACCTGTGCACGGTCAAAAGAGGGTTGGGCATTGAAAAGAAAGCCTTCCTAACAGAAAGCGTCGAAGGCCATCATTCAGCAAGACTCGGTGAATATATGGACCCAGATCCCTGCAATATCTACCAACACGGGAGGAACTCGCATAAATAAAAGCTAATGTCGACCTGGGGCTATGAACCTACCGCCATACCTTCGCAGTATAAGCAGCTTGGGCCTGGGGAGCTTTGCCTACCAACATCACTCTATCCTAGCTGATCGATTGCAAAATTCTAAGGGAATAGTTGCGATGTATTGGTAAAGGTGGACAAATTCTACTATCTAGTGGATTTTGTAGTGCTTGATACCGAACCGATCGTAGTTGGGCCTAATCATGTGCCAATCATCCTAGGAAGGCCATTTTTGGCCACTTCCAATGCGATAATCAACTGCCGGAATGGAGTCATGTAAAATTTCACATTTGGCAACCTCGACACTGTAGGCTCACGACTTTCACCCGAAAGCAACAAAACATGCCTTCGCCGTAAGATGAGGCAAGGATCATAAGGAAGCTTCGATCAACAAAAAGCAGAACCAAGTGCTCACAAACCGCAAGTAGAATTGGTGAAGGAAAACAGCGTATGAAGAATTAATCAAGACTGGCCACTCCCGCATAGCTAATGATTCCCAAAGACCACCATGAAAAGAAGCTCAACACAAAGAGTCGCATGAAGGCACCACAAAGCACACACATCAGAGGCGTAAAGGAGCTCCTCTCTCCTGATTCCTCCACATGAATGCAAATGGGGAGATATGAGCTGGTTTGGTCTCCATTGAGACAAAACAGCAGCTAAAAATTTTTGATTTTAAGTTTAATTTGGTCAAATTTCAGTTTATTTTATTTTTATATTTTATTTTTGTTTTATCTTATTTTTAATTTATCTAGATTAAATTTTGTTTGCTTTGTGAAGATGGAGCCAGGTGGGGCATAAATTTAGCAATAATAGCGAAATTATTCTCGCGGGGCCTGGGCTTCCTGGACTCCTTCTAACCGCCAAACAGATGAGTAAAAGCCCCCTCATTTCACCGCCCCGGGATTTTCTCCCGAGCCGCCTCAGCCTCTCTGCCTCTCTCCGTCTCCTCAGGCCCCGCACCGCCACCGCGCGGGCCCCACTCCTGTCGTGATGTGCCAACATTCGCACACAACCGCGACCGCTTGACGCAAGAGCACCACTGTCCCGACTCCTAATGTACGCCGCCATTACCAAGACTGGCTGCCGAGCCTCGTCTCACAAGCGCCCCGCACCGGAGCCCACCGCCGCGCGCCCCCAGCCGCTTCCAAACAAACCCCAGACCCACCGAGCCCCGTCCGCCCTTACCGCACGCCTGAGTCGTCAGCCATGGTTCGTACCCACAGAGCCCATCGTTACAGGCCAAGGGTCCGATTCAAGACTAGAGAGACGGCAGTACATCAAGGGGCTGCATGCTCACTCTCCGTGCCAGCCAGAGACACCACTTTGCATCGGGCCCCCACTTTATATCGCAGGAGCCTCAAAGCACGAGCTCCCATCCAGCGAGCATCGCACTGCCAGACCTCGAACCCCTTCCTCACGTATCCGAGACTCACTGGAGGGCCCCGCCTTCCAAGTCGGCCCTAACATCGCCCTGGGTGAGTCATCGCGCCTGCCTAAGCCACACCGCCACCTCCTCCAACGGATCAGGTCTGCCGCACCGCCATCCCGCTTCGAGGATCAGGCGACCGATATTTAGCTGCGATCCGATCCCAGGGAACGTCAATCTTCGTGCCTGGGACTTCCATATGGAGTCATATTACGACATACCGGCATTGACCGCGGACCAGCGATTCAGGGATTTGATGTGGTTGATCCGGCATTATTCACTGCTTCCATTCATGACGCCGAGGAAGTTTTTCTATCCCCGGGTGGTGCTTGAGTTTTATCACACTATGACATCCTGGGATTTTTAGTCCGTCGAGATCCTACTTCAGATCGACGGTCGCCCTAGGTACCCGGCGGCAAATATTACTACCGCATCGGGCCCGCCAATAGTTATGGCGAATCCATAAACTATCACCGGTGGCCTCAAATTTCTTCACATGAGAGATGGTTCGCTTCTTTCGCCGAGGATACCACCGACGAAAGCCTATACTCTTCCGTCAGTTTTCCTACGATGCTCTCATGACCACGACTGAATTATCCTATTCCACTTTAAAGATTATGTACAAATAAGCAGGGGAGCCATAATTTCGAGGCCTGCATAGGATTTCGTAGGGATTTGGTTCACTCTTCGAGCTCGCTTTCATGACCGCACGTCGCATTTCGAGGATAAGGTCCACCGTAATAATGGCTGGTGGTGGAGGCTTTTCCCTATCGATGCCGAGGTTGTCGAAGAATCTCAGAGCATCCGGGGGGTTCCCGAGGAGCCACGTATCAGAGGCTGGGTGAGTTGTCCCTGTGTTTTATCCACCGAAATGCGTCTATATATGCCACTTCCATTATTCTACAGCTAGAGAGAAGGCAGCGATGATGTTACTTCTGAGGACTCGCGAGGGATGAGCACCTGCTCTGCAGGTGGAGGCAGAGAGGACCTCGCCTGATTCATCTCCTCCGCCCACTCCCCGCTGCCCCAAATTCCTCCCGAGACCGGGCCGCCCATCCTCCACATCACAATAGTCACCAGAGCATATCCGCGCTTATAAGGGAGTTATCTCGTCGTTATGGATGTCATCGCGACTTGCCATTACTCAAAGGCCGTTAGATGAAGCGAGATTGCTTTGGCGAGTCGCTCGTGCATAATCCGCGCCATGCTTCTTCGGATTATGAAACCTCGATCTCCCTTGATCGACATGGCAGAGCCTACCGACCCTGCACAAGTCGATCTGTTTGTATCCGTAGCCGCAACTTCCTTGAACGAAGATATGCTGCGACGCATTGCGTTGCCTTGAATCCATAGGCGTCTACACCACCGCGCTGAAGTGAGTGGTACCGCACTCATATATACCAGCTTTGATCCTACCAGAGTGGAGGCATGGTTATACTTTGGTTGGAGAAAAGTTAGGTTGGAAGTGTCTTCTATCATATTTTGTTTTGTTTAGCTTTATTAGCTGCCTACTTTGTGTATAGGATTGTTTGGGATGTATATGTGCTGTGATAGTAGGCGGTGTTGGGTGTCTTTTACCTTTGTTTAAGCCTGTTAGCTTGTACTAGCCACTTTGGTTGTAATGCAAAGGCTTTATACTTGGTATTTCCATTCTTCTTACACTTTTGCAAACCATTTTTCTTGCGCATATATTTTTATGTTTCTGCTTTTACTTTGAGTTGAAAAATTGAAGCACTATATTCTACCTTAATGCTAGAACAGTTCCATGCATGATTAAGTTTTTGGGTGGTTGAAATTCCAAAGTATTCAACCTTGTCTGTTCACCTTTAGCTAATCACACACAATGCACATAAGTTTTCATCAATAGGTTGGAAAGCTACATACCTCTCTTGACTTTGCAAAACCGACCTTAAATTAGTTCACGACCCATAATAGGTTTATGTTACCCACAAATGAAGACCAATGAAGTCTTCCAAATGAAAAAGAAAAAGCAAAAAGAAAAAGAAAAGAAGAAAAATAAATGAAAGCCAGTGACACTTTTCCTTGAAACCGAACGATCAGAGGGGGTATGTAGGCGAAAACCTTTGAAGCCGATTGCCTAAGCGACTAGTTAAGAGTGTGACTTACCAGTGTTATTTGCGAGGTGGATAGGTGGAGTTTAGCGGGATTGTAGGTGCTGAATTCTCAATTCATTGAAGTCGGGAGTGAAGCACAGAAGGTTGATGGTGTGATCCTTTTGACTGATGCCACTAGACCTTAGTGGTTGGGAGTCATCGGTGGACCCCACGTTACGGACTGGTGCGGTCGTGAGGTTTTTATTGCACCTATCTAATACAAAATCAAAGTAAAAATGGGGGTGTAGCCAAAATCTATTTAGGGGTGGTCATCGGTTTGAAGTCATGGAGTAGCTTGGTTGGGGAGGGAACTGGCTTAGCAACTTATTGGTTCAAGCGGTTACCTTAAAACACTTGAATTTTGGTGTAGTTAGGGTTAACTTCCTTAAGGTTGATGCGCATGAAACTTGTTCCTATATGGCTATTATTCTCTCATTATGGTTTTTTGTCGCGAGTCTAAATTTTTCATCACGAAGACTAAAAACTCGCTTGTACACACACATTTTGAATAGAATACTCTTTTCGCAAAAAGCATAACTTCTGTACCCTTTATTATTTTAGCATTGCTGAGGGACTAACCAGTAATCGGTTAGGGGTGTGATTAGTATCCAAGAAGTGCTATTTTTGAGTCATATTTAAGATAGGTTTTGAGTGCTTTGCTTACTAATCATATTAATTAACCGATTGACGTGTGCAGGTCCTTTTTAGTACCTCTTTGATTTAATTTGGGGTTGTTTTTTGGTAGTTTGCAGGTTTTTAGTAAACCTCCATGCATCATATCAAGCTTGGCATCAGAATTTCGTGATTCTGAGTTAGGGTTGAATTCATCGATTTCATCAAGCATGGGATGAAGAAATAACAACCATAGAAGATGAGAAATGCAGGCTAAAGGATGCAAGAAGCAACATACAGGATTGGCAATTTCGCTATGGTATAGAGAAATTTTAGCAATGATAGCGAAAATTCTCGCTAGTTGATAATAAATTACCGTCATAAATAAATTCCTATGAGATAGGGAATTTCTCATGCTATGATATTGTACTACACTATCATAGCTTAAAATTAATGTGGCATACGAAATTTAAATTTTTTCGCTATGGATCGAATTTCACATAGATATAAATTTTATATCTTAGTTTAATTTTCGCTATCATAAATAAATTCACCGTGTATACAAAATCCTCGTCTCAGTTGATCTGAAACGACTTCGTTTCTTGTTAATTTCGCCTAAATGTAAACCATAGGTATTATTTAGTTAGTTTAGTACTTTCACAAGCTTCCGTGAGGCTATGTTTCATGTTATGAACATAATGGGGAACTCTAACTATTCATTTCACGCATCTTTCACACGGGCCCCCGCTTTGTCATTCTCTCTCTCTCTCCTCTTCTTCATTTTTCAGTCGCCAAACACACCCTTTGAGGATGACAACACAAAGGATGTTTAAGCAAGCTTAAACCCTGAAGAAAGAGGTCGCTAGTCGGGTCAGATAGGAGATCAGATAGTTCTCTCTCATGTGAAAGTATAATTTATTAAGCTAAACTTTCTGTAAACAGTTTAAATGCTATTTAATGTATTTTCTTCAATAATATTTGGCATAAAGCCTGTGGTCTGTATGCTTAATGGTAGATACATCGACATCCATTAGATGTCATTTACGAGCCAATAAAGGTAGGTTAAATGCTTTATTTTCAATCAAGTAAAACATTAAATGCCTGCAGAATGCTATGGTTCAAATAGGAATGTTACTAAGGGTTGGTATTTAAAGTTAAACAAAGATCCTGGGCTTTGAAATGACTATATGTCATCTGGCCTGTAATGCGTAGGAAATAACCCGAGGACACCTCTACAACCCATCATATCAAACTAGGAATCGCAAACTAAGGTGTTTCTTTTCTGCATCTTATTTAAATCGGCCACTTAGCTTAGTGACACCACTAACCACACTTTTTAATGCAAATCCGAAAATCAAAATGAAAGCCTCACCATTTTGAATCATGATACGAGTCATTTGTAAAATGAAAACCCATCCCCGAGTGCTCCGACTTAACCGCTATATCGCAAAGAGCTCGACTACGATGTTAGGAGGAAATTTAGATACAAAATATTGTTGATTCGATCACCTACTATGGTACCGAATCAAACCTATCCTCCCATATTAAGCTAAGTATATCGGTCGAAATGATTTACACCGAAGTTCGCGGTGATTTATATTCGATTACACTGCCGAATGAAGAAATCAAGATTAGAACGAAATGGGTCAGTGTCGGAGTACGCAGGATGCAAGCAGGAGAAGACAAAGGAATTTCGCAAGAATAGCGAATTTTCAGACACAGCGAAATTTCGCTAGAATAGCGAAATTTTTCGCCAGAGGGACTTTCGCATACATAGCTTAATTTTTTCGTTGTGCTAGCGAATTTTCGATACATAGCGAAACTTCACTACATAGCGAAATTTTCGCAATAATAGCGAAATTTTCGTAATTATAGAGAAAATTTCGCTATGTAGTGCAATTTCGCTATATAGCGAAATTCTCTACTATAGCGAAATTTCCGGTCAGGTTCGGGGTACAAACGAATCTCCGTTTTGATTAATCTAATTTCACCCTCACTCAGAATGATACTATTAGATAGATTCGCATTTCACCTGTAGCTAGAGAATCTTATGAACATTTTGTAACCTAACTTTCATCTAAGGCATTTTTCATTACGGCCCCTGTTCTCGAATCTCATTTGCTATCTTCTCTCTCCTCTTTCTCTCACTTTCTGAATACGCCACCATAATTTTCAAGATGAAAACTCAAAGGATGTTTGCTAAAGCCTTTGAAACCTTGGAAGAGGAGGGTCGCTTAGGTTGGCTGATGTGGTTTGGCTACTCCTTCGTTTTTCATGATGCAGGTACTGCGTATTTATGTTCAAAACTTTAAAAACTAGGTTTAAAAGCTATTTGATGTACTTTCCTTGGTCAATACTTGACATGCTTTATGGGTTCAGTGTATTCTTAATGGTAGATACACTGACATCCATTAGATTTCATTTATGAGCCATTGGGGGTAGGTTAAATGCTGGATTTTAAACTCGGGACATTAAATGCTCGCAAATGCTATGTTTCAAAGAGGAATGTTACTAAGGGTTGGTTTTGTAGTTAAACAAAGATCCGGCTTTTGAAATGACTATATGTCATTTGACCTAATACGAGGAAATAACCCGAGGACAATCTTCAACCCTATCATACCAAACTAGGCCTGAAATCTCATATTTTTTTACATTTTATTTTGAATTACTTTCAGCTAACATAAGGACAACAACCACATTTCTTTATACAACCAAATCCAAAAAAAAGCCTTCAATATTTAAGCAAACCATGAGGCAAATCTATTTGTGGGGCAAAATCTATCCCCAAGAAACTGATCCAGGCCCAATATGTCATAGTAGGCCAGCAAAGCATACAATATCATAGTTTAGGTATAAATTTTGTTGATTCCAGTAAATGCCACCTGCCAGCTATGACCATCACTTTTTCCATGTGCCCTTAGCACGTGGAACACCGATCAGTGCAAAGAAGGAGTTCCATGTTGAGAACTTCTATGACATCCCGAATCTTCGCTCTATCGCCGAGCCCGAGATTCTACGGGCCAATTCATAACTACCCTGTCAGCGCCGCTTGCAATCCGCGTTGCATTTTTCAAACGTAGTGTGATAGATTTTTACTCGGGACAGAGATCTCGTGCAAGCGCCACCCTCCATCAGCTTTCTTCATTTCACCATTGATGGCCGACAGGGCGTATTGAGAGTAGCCGATATAGCTGTAGTTTTCAGCTTCCAGTGACTCTTTCCAATTAAGTAGAATTCAGGCAATGGCCCCACCATTTGCCACTGTATGGTTCGTGGGCATTCTACGAAATATATCTATTGTGCGTGGAGACTTTTTTTTCAGAGGCAATTGATTAGTGCCCAAAAAAGCGCTTTAAGCCCTATTTTTAATAGGTATTATGCTTGTGGTATTTACCTAGTGAGTAATGACCTAATTATATGTTCTGTCCCTATTGTACTTCCGATCACATTCCGGGTCAAGTTAGAGTTTTCGCAGAATCAGCCAAATCGTCGTGTTAATCCAATCAACAAAGTCTAGTTGATTTCCATCAATTTCATATGGTTTTCTATCACTTATAGTCGAATAAAGAATATCAAAGCAAGAAGAATGGAATAAAGTAGAGGAATAGTAGCAAAGAGATAAATGGAATAAGCATTTGAATAGTACAAAATTCTCGCTACGCTAGAATTTTTTGTTATCATAAATGGTAATCATCGCATAGCTAAATTTCAATTGTCGCTTATAGTTTAATTTTCTATGATAGCAAAATTTCACTATCATAAATAAATGACTGCCTATAGCTTAATTTTCTTCTTTTGTTTCAGGATCCAAACGAATTGGGTTGGGTTTTCTCATTTCTACCCTCACTATAATTATTATAGTTTGGTTATTTTGGTATTTCATATGTTTGTAAGGCTATATAAGCCATTGTAACACACTCACACCAAAGTTTTTTTATTTCGAAGGAAATATACTGCCCTCGCTTTTGGCTCGAATTTTCTCCTCTCTTTTTCTCACTTTCTTCGTTTCCAAACACCCTCCAAGGATGACAACTTAGAGGATGAGCGACTAAAACCATTTCCTCCTTGAAGTGGAAGGTTGCTGGGTACAGGATCCGAAAGCTGCTGGTGGTTCCCCTGTTTTTCACACAGCAAGTTTTGACATTTTGGTTCCAAAATTTTCAAATATAGGTTTTAATCTGTTTGATGTACTTTTTCACAATACTGCAAGCTTTGTGGTTCCGTGTATTCTTAGCTTTAGATACACTGATATCCATTAGTTGCTCTTTACGAGCCACTAGAGGTAGGTTAAGGGGTTATATTTTTTATTTCTTTGATGCATCCTCTTCATCAATACTTGGTAATCTAGGTTCAAGTGACGCTTATTATTAGATCCACTGAGATTCATTAGTCAGCTCTTTACGAGTCAATAGGGATAATAAGGTGAGGATTTTCACCGTAGGAACCATAAATGCTAAATAAATGTTTTCTATCAAAAGGAAAATTATTGTGGTTTAGTTTTTAAAGTTAAATAAAGATCCTGGGTCGAGATGACTATATGTCATCCTCCAACTGGGAGGAAATGAACCCTGGGACTCTCAAAAGCAGCCTGTAGACCTTAAACCCACTCTACCAAAGTTCTTCAAGCAAGCTTCTTGTATTTATTTTCAGCTTTATTTTCGCCAAACCACCGACCCCCTGCTTTTATCACCACCTTAAAATCCAAACCAAATTCACCATTCACTTCACTTAAATCATTTTGTATTTAAGAAACCCATCCCTATGTTCGACCCTGGGACCGCTATACTACGTGAGTTTGACTACAAGAAAGAGGAGGAAATTTAGGATAAAAATAGTTGTTGATTCCCATCATCCTATCAGGGTAACGAATCAAATGGCGTTATCGTCGTGGACGGTGCCTAAGTGCGAACGATGACCTATTAACACTTCGATCCTCATCACGAAGCGAAGGGAATTTCTTTATCATTTTACCTGTCATTTTTTTTAGTTCATTTCACTCGTAAAACAAAAACCAAAAAAATAAAACAAAGGCTAGATTTTTTCTCATATCTTCGTGTCGTCTGCTTAGCAGAGCGCATGTTCCAAAGGTAATGTGGTTGCGTGATCTCAAACATAAAACCAAAACGGAACACCTGGGAGGGAGCAATGCAGCTTCAAGAGAGAACCCTAGGGCATACATGTCAATGAGGGACTATAGGAGCCTTCCATGGCAGAATCAACAACCATTGGGGAGAAATCCAAACCCAAATAAGTCTATGAGGGACTATAGAGACCAATGGATGAGTGCACCCACAATAAGGTTCCTAACTTACGCACCTCCCGTCTCCGTGATTACTTAACTCTCAAACAAGAACCACCGTCCTCCATCCTCACAATAAAGCCATCCCAATTGAGCAAATTAAATGGATAACCTCCACAGAGGAACATTAAAGATTTGGGCTGGATGTCTGTTATCAGTGAAATCGACACAAGGAGAGCCCCCGAACAAGGAATCGATGAGTTCCAACCGAAATTTATGAAAATTTGACATCCCGCAAAGAGGTTCAGGAGGGAATTAATGCAGGAACCCGCAGGCAGCTCCCGAGAACCGTCGTAGGAGGGGTTGTGGGAGGAGAAAGGTGCTGTGGGAAGAGCCCCAAAAGCTTATCCCTCAACCATCTCCTACATTGATCCTAATGTCACGCCCACCCAAAAGCAACCTTAATCGCTGGGAGTATATCCCGCCTATTAAAGACAACCAACCCCTTGAAGCACTCCACTATAAAGGCCATCCCATCTCCATCACTTCGCCTCGCAAAAACCTCGAGGTGCCTAGTGGCCATTGTCCAAACCTTCACTACTTCAAAGAATAGTATAAGGCTTCACACCGCATGGCATATGGATGTTCGGCCAGTCTGCATTTGAGTAAATCCCAACCTCGCATTCCCGCAAGCTCCGCCGCCCAACAAATTCTCCAAAGGATTAAAATTGCCTGGGGGGAGCACAAATTTCCCCACTTTTTGTTTTAATTTTTTCATGTTTTATTTTATTTTATTTGGATTTACAAGTTTTCTTCTTGATTTTCCTCCCTAATTTGTAAGTTAATACTGTTTTAGCTTGTTTTTTTTGTTTTTCTACAAATTTTCTTAATTTTTATTGTATTAATTTTTGCAAGCTATAGTGAAAATGTGAAGGTCAGGTGATTTTCAATAGCTGAGATGAGGAATTGAAGAAAGTGGATTTTGTAAATATAATGTAATTTTTAAGCATAACTAAATTAGTATAGTTTGAATTTTCACTACATAAATAAATTTCACATGCGAAAAACTGCATCTGATGTTCCTCAAAGATGTAGACAAAAATCGAGCAAAGAAGGTAAGTAAAAAAAGAGTATTTTTTTTTTTTCTATTTAAAAAAAAAAATTCGTCTCTCACACAAAAATATTATGAGCCAAAATTATTTTTATTATTTTCTTTTATTTATTTAAAATTATTATTTTTTTATAATTTTATATTTTTTAAAAATAAAAATTTTGTCTCTAAAAAAATGTTTTTATTTGTTATTTTGTTTATTTTATTTTATTTTTAAAAAATGTTTTTAATTTTTTTATTATTTAATTTATTTTATTTTAATTTTTTTAAAAATCGTTATTTCAAGTATAGGCAAATTTTTCACAGATTACTAGAATAAAATTTTTGCCAGTGAGAGCAAAATTCTTGCTACCACCCACTGCTTTGCCTCTAATTTTGTTTCGTCATAACTTTTTTCATCCGAACCCGCTTAGACGTTGGTAAATCAAGAGAAAGGTTAGAGAGTGTAGAATCCAAATTAGCTAGAAAGAACACTTTGGGTAAAAAATTTTTATGAAGGTGAAATTTTCAAATGTTCCAACTTGTCACTTTTTTTTCTATTTTCTTCTTCTAACTCTGTCATTTGGCTCAAACGAGTGAATAAGGCTCGATGGAAAGCTCATGGGTCTCCTATCCAACAACAATTCACATCTCACTGAGGAGGTAGAAACTTTCTATATCTCCTTAGAATCTTCTAATCCAAGCCCTATCATGACAAATTAGGATATTTAATGGGGAGAGTTACTGGGCTGGTTGGCTTTCGTGACTTATATTCATACTATTTTGAGCAAGCCTATTTTATGTCTGGCAAGAATGGTTTTCCTTTTCGTGAAGATGTTATACCATACACCTTAATATCTGGACCGATTTACACTGTAATTTTGCCTGCTTTTCCCTAACCTCGCTTGAAAATCAAGACTGTCCATCTCTATTGATGCTTGATTGGTTCCATGCTTAGTCGAGTGGATGATCGCTGAACTTTGTTGCTTTCGACCATTTTTCTTCCACCTTTAGCTAACCACACACTTGTTGCACATCAAAGTTTGTTCAATAACCCGAAAAATTGCCTAAATCCTTTACTTTGCACAACTGCAATTCCTGGGCCACACCACCTTGACAAAGTTAAGGACCCTTGTGGAAAGAAGGCCAATGCGTCTTATAAAAAAAAAAAAAGAAATAAAAGAAGGAAAAGAAAAGAAAAGAAGAAAATCAGTAACGCTTACCTTGAAACCCAAGCACTATCCGAGGGGTATATGGCGAAAGTCTTTAAAGCCCTAAGGCCCTAAACCTTCACCGGTCGGGAGCCATGCACTGCGGCTCGCCACGGGTGGACGGGTGAAGCTTGAGCTTAGTCAGAGGTGCTGGGAGCTTTCAAACTCATCTCTTCGAGTCCTATGTTCCAGCGCCAGCGGCCGAAGACGGCGACTGCGCCCTCCTAAGCCTTAATCGGGTCAGGGGAGTCACTCAGATCCCCGTTACATAGACTCTCATGGTCGATTCCCCAACATCGCACCCGACAATGCAAAAGAACTGTGGAATAAGAGGCGGTCCCATCTATTTAGGTCGGGTTAGCATGCTAGGTCGTGGCAGAGCTAGGTCGGGGGAGAGTGTAGTTTAGCAACTTATCGTTGAGGACTTCATCAAACAACACTCTAGGTTTTGTGGAAGTCTCCATCGATCTGATCAGATGATTTTCTTTGATCACAATTATGGCATTCATTCTCTCAAGATAGTTATCGGACAAGGCTTTCGAAGTGGATTCTATTTAGGAAGTAAGACATTACCATTCGCAAAACCTTTTGAAATACCATTGGGGTTATTATTTTGTGCATTAAGTTGTATGCTCTATCTTTATTTCTTTCACTGCTGGTATGGATTCAGCGCAATGTGTAGGTTTGGGTAATTAGTGCCCAAAAGTGCTATTTTGAGCCTCGAACGCTTTGTGTACTAATTGTTATAATTTTGAACTAATTAGCAGGTTTCGGTCCCTATTATACTTCCGACGCATTCCGGTCCTACTAGAAGCAGAGAGAATTTAAGCCAAATCGCCGTGTCAATCCAATCATAACAAAGTCTAGTTGATTTCCATCACCTCTATATGCATTTTTTTATCAATTTTAGCAAGCCAGAATAATAAAGAATATCAAAGCAAGAAGAAATGGAATACAGGTAGTGGTGGGTTGGGGAGTGCAGGGAGCAATGCAGCAAAGGCCGAACAAGGCCAAAATTCGCTATATCGAATTACATCACAGCTTAAAATTATCGCGCATAACGAAAAATTTCAATTTTCGCTATAATCAATTTTCGCATGATAACGAAATTTTGTTATCATGTAGAATTCCTATCATAGCAAAAATTAACAGGTGATAGAAAATTTTCTCGCTTTGTTTTGATCCAAACGACTGCTGTTTTTCATTTCATGTTCCATCTGTGAATATTCATTTGGCTATTTTGGTATTTCATATGTTTGTAAGGCTATATAAAGCGCTATCAGAACACCTATTGACCTCAAGTTTTGATGAATGAAGCATGCGGGGCCCCATAAGCCTTCTATTTTCTCTTTCTTCCTTTTTCTCTCACTTTTCGTTGCCAAACACCCTCCTGCTGATGACAACTTAGAGGATGAGCTGGCCAAAACCATTCTCTCTATGGAAGGCTGCTTGCATAGACTGTGCCACTTTGTTCCCCCCGCTTTTCACGCAAATGGGTTTTCACATTGCTCCCAAATTTTCGCCCCAGGTTTTAAGCTGATGTAATTTCTTCCTACTAATACTGCAAGTTTTCAGGTTCGTATTCTACGTGAAGAGACTGAGACCCAGGCTAGCGGTTTTACACAGTAGTGCTACCTGTAGGTAGGTGGCAAGCTATATTTTACTTTCTGCGATCCTCTTGATCACTTCGTTTAGTTTTTGTGGCTCCAGTGGGATGCCATTGGTTGCATCCACCGAGATTCATTAGTCAGCTCATGAGTCATCGTAGGGATGGGTCAAGGTGATAGATTTTCACCGTAGGAACCATAAATGCTAAATAAATGTTTTCTATCAAAAGCGAAAATTATTGCGCTAGCTTTATAATGTTAAATAAAGATCCTGGGTCGAGACGACTATATGTCATCCTCCCCAACGCGAGGAATGAACCCGGACCCCTAGCCTGGGGGACCTTAAACCCAAATGCCCAATGCTTCAAGGAGTTATTTTTATATTTTATTTCTACTTTATTTTCAGCTAGGTAAACGCACTTAACTCCCTATTTTTACTACCACCTTGTAATCTAAACCAATTCAGAACATTTTTGCTTCCACTTCAAAACTATTCTGTATCGAAGAAACCTATCCCCGTGATCGACCCTAGACCGCTATACGTAGCAGCTTGACTACGCAAAGAGGAAATTTAGATACAAATATTGTTGATTCCTGATCACCCTATCGTGGCACGAATCAATGCATTCCTTCAAGAATGCTCTGCGGGACCACGGCCGCGATCTAACTGCTCCTTTATAAAGATGTCGCATACAGGAGAGGTGCCATCCTCGAGGCCCATTTCGCATTCTAAGGGCTTCGGCTCTGGCCCACGTGATCTTATTATGATATCTTTGTTTCACTGTATAAGATCCACAAATGAATCTCTAGCGTCGAGGCCATTCCACTCACGCCTCCCGCTACCGGCTTCCTCCCATGTTTCGGTACCTGGGTTTTCCCGATGTGCCGCATCGCGAGCACCGTCGTGTATGCGAGGCCACCTTTACAGTAGAGAAGTGCAAGTTTATGCCCGAAGCTCCCCCTCTTCCGTCTTCCTCCGTCAAGATCACAGTGTATTCCTCCGGAGATACACAAGATCCCCACTCCTGCAGGAGCTCTGCCAAACGCCAATGCCATCAAGACCTACTTCCCGCCCGTGCAGACACAAGCCAGCTTCCTGAGCTTCCATCTTCCTCGAGCCCCCACTCACTCAAGTCGGGTCCAAGATATCTCGCACACCAAGTGGAGTTCATCTCTCTCCATATTTCATGATAGGACTTTTCAACCAAGCCTCGTCCGCATTGGCCACTACATCATAGGCCTTTGATGTTGCCCATACTATCATGGCACAACGAATGACTTATCAAGCCATCCCCATTTGATTCTAAGACTGGTTTGCCACCTATTCTCATATTCCTCCAACAACAAAGCAATTTAACATCTCCAAGAATTCTCAAGAAAGAAGGTTCGCCCAAGAATTAACTCGTTAGCCCCATCAACAACTTCACTGGGCTTACTGTACCGATCATCTTCAATTCCTACACAAATACAAGATGAGACAGAGCCCCAAATTCTCTTCGCATTTACCTAATAGGTATCACTTCCTCCTTTGGGTTTCCTCCCAAACCACATCGAGGACAAGCCCAAACATTCGTCAGGAGAATTTAAAGAAGAAAGTGCACTTTATGTTTCGAGCCATTGAGCCTTAGGAAGTAGAGTCAAGGAGGCTTTTGAACAAGTATGGTACATGTCTTTAGTTCATGTTTTCAGTTTATCAATATGTGTTTAGTTTCTCATTTTCCCATCAAAATTTTCAAGAAACTTTTTTATAATTCTCAACTTTCAGTGGGAGGAATTGAAACCTTGTCTCAATACTCTTGATTTTAGAGTGTTGTTATGCTTATAAAAGTTGATGAATTGTTGAAAATCCTCTTGTCTTCAACCTTACTTCTTCCACTTTGAACTAATCACACACTATGCACACAATAGGCCTTAATTATGTCGAAAACCACTCCGCTCCTAAGCTCCTGCAAAAATCCGGCCTAAGATTAATTGTGCCTTTAATAGGTCGATCCCTAAAAGACCAATGAGTTTTAAAAAAAAAAAAAAAAGGCCAATGTGTTAAAAAAAATTTAAAAAATAAAATTTTGACACCATACTGGGAACCCGAGCACCGGGGTCCGATGTGTATAATGCTTGTCTTTAAAACCTAGGTAGGCCTTAAGCTAACTTCATTGAGAGTCACCGACTTCATGTTTGTCGCATGGGGCCATTAGCGGAGCTTAGCACCAGACAAGTAGCCGGAGTATCGAACTAAAAGTCCGATGCCAATCAGGAGTTGCGGGTCGAAAGATCCCATGAGTCGACGCCCTAAACTCGATCGTCAGGAGTCACCTGGACCCCGCCACGGACAATCGTGAATTCAATACCCTTAGCATTGCACCCCTACAATGAAAAAAAAAAATTTGTGAAATAAATGAGGCACCCGGTCTATCGAGGTCAAGAATGCCAGGTGTAGAAAATAGCGTTGATGATGCCTATTTCAACCTAAACGGGCCGAGGTGTCGGCCGCTTGGTCGACCAAGACTCCGAGGGGCCGAGACGAAGGACGCCTGACTCCTCGGGCCGCAGGATTACCGCAATGCTGGTTTATAGGATCCTGTACTAAGACTCTCCCGCAAGAAGAACCGTAGGGAAGAAGTGGTCTGGGCGAGGGTTTTCGCCCCGCGCCGCTCCGATGCCTAAGCCGATTCTTCGAGAAAGAGGATGCTTAGACACCTGCACTAGCGCACCTTTAAAGGTTTGAGCGGCCTTGTATTTACGACTCCGACATCCAATTCGACGATGATTATGGTTCTTCCCTTTTTGGGGAGATAGGTTTCCTCGCGGTAATACCTGTATTTGGCAACGGATTGCAATAAAGGAGTTTATTCGGAGTGAATCTCCCCTTCCTATCGGGGGTATCCAACTAATCTGGCCTTCTATTGCTTTTCCTTCCTTTATAATCGACTGATCGGACGAATAGGACGCCTTTAGGGAATATGATATCTTATGTTATTTAAAGATATGGCCTGACCAAGCCGTACGGGCCTTCCCGTTTCTTCCAACCATGTTCGGGCCTAACGGCCGGGCCTTGTTCTGGGTCGCTATGGAAGGACATGGACGTGGCACGGCCCCCACCGCTCTTCGGGGTCGCGAATGAAATGCCCGCCCGCCTCAGATTCCTATCGCCGCCCCAAATTCCCTCGCTGCACGGACCGCAGGTGGGCAAGGGCCGTGGATTAACTCGACCATTGCTATTTCCCGCAACCGCCGATGTGGATTAACCTCGATCACGCCATACGTGGTGCGCACGATGGCTCTTCGAGTTTCGCGCCCTTTGTTTTCCTCTTGCTTCTCGTCGACCTCCCGCTTCCGACTCCTTCGCCTCATGACTCCCACTTTCTTTGTCTTTATATCGCTTTCTCGCGCTCTTGTATTTCGCTCGATTTTTCTCCGTCCGTTTAGTGTCAATCTTTTTCTCGGCGTCGCCTCTCATTCCTGGCTCGCTGGCCCCCGCCCCATCGCGTTTCTTTCGAACATAATGAGACGAGGCTCTGTGGTTCACCGCCCTGGATTTCGCTTATACCGTCGCTTACCGCCACGGGTCAAAAATCGCTTCTTCCTTCAGACAACATGACTCTTCCGTCGATGTCGGCCCCGGCATGCTGAGCCGCTCCCGCTCGCTTGACGTTCGCCTCAACCCGCTCCCGAGGCGCTCCCTTCCTTTGTGTAAGGGTAAAAAGAAGATAAACTCGATCAACATCCTGCGGCCTGACTTCCTCCTGAACGCCAGCTCGACATGCCGGGCGCGGGCCCTGGCAGGTCGGGTCCTTCATATGAGTCTTCACTACGAGCAAGCATTCCGCCTCCCCGTGTCCGAACATGGTCCTGGATGTTTTGACCTTTACATCAGCTCCGTTCGGTATGGTCTACTCTTTTTTTGAAGGTTACTTTTAATAACGCCCTTCGCTTCCTTCTTTCTCGATCCCTTCATAAAGAAGTTCTTCAACATTTCAACATCCGTCTCTTCCCGCTTAAATTCCCAATGGTCAGTATTTTAGTTGGTTTATCGGTCTTTTTAAGGACGTAGGCTCAAGGCCCCAACATGGCCTCGTTCCTCCCATCTTTCAAATCACCGCTACTGGCTGCAGGGTTTTATTTATTTTCCGCATCTGCAATCTCCTTCCTGACTTCTGACCTTCATTCCTCGCACTTGGCCAAGCAAAGGACGATATTTATTCGCTAGCGGCTCCAATCGGGAGTATGACTCTCGTGACAGACATAATTCCGGGTGCCCAGACGAGCGCCCCGAGCAACCTTCGTGAGTGTTTAATTACTTTCGGCTCGATTGGCCTAAAGACGATCGAATACTTCTGACCTTAAGCTTTCCTTATGCTTCTCAGATGCTGCTGTGGCTCTAGCGTTGGAGGAATGTTCTGCTCGTTCCTATGCAGAGCTGATAAAGTCGAACATTCCTAGTTCTTCTAATTTGTCACCGCATCGTTCTACGCTCAGGCCCTCGCCTTCTACCCTCAAGTTTCTTTCCTCAGCCCACTCCGCCACTCCTACCAAAGGGGAGAGATTTAGTTCATCTGGGGGCGACGCCCCTGGCCCCGGAGTGTTAAGAGAAAAAGCCTGACTCCTTCGGAAAAGGATCCCACGGCTCGCAAGGTTCGGTCAGGTGTCCCCCTTCCCGCTCCACGAGCCGGAAGGGGGTCGCGCCCGGGCTTTAACCCACTGCCTTCAAGCCCCGTCAAGCCAAGGCAAAGGGTCTTTCGCGCAACTGCCACCGTCATTACCGACGCTTCGCTATAAACGTATGGAACCCGCCCGACAATGCCAAGTTACCTCTGGGGATGGCGAGTCGAAAAAGAAATCGGGGTTAAAATCGTGCAATTGGGGCTTCTTTGCTCTAGCGTCAACTTGGGTAAAAGAAATGTCGCCTCATCCATTCTTCAGAGTCCGGCATCGGGAATCCGGCTGAACTGCCGCCTGATGAAGCTTTGGTACTGTCTTTCGTGGATCGCTTTCTGCAATCAATTATGTTTATTTCCATGCTTCGTCGGCGCGTCGAACACCATGTCTGGTTCGATTCAAGAAGCCGCCACCCATTTGAAGTTACCCGATAAGGCCAACCGAATGAAAAACATGTGAAGATCGCCTGATGAGAATATGTGGCTTCACTTCTCTGCTGCCGAGCCGCAGCCCGGGCGCAAAGATTTGACCGAAGAAACAGAAATGGCTTAAGTATGATCTTAAGCACACTCACTCCGTGCTCAAAGGTAAATGTAGAGAACGAGGTCCCGAAAGGGGCCGACGAAGGCCGAGGGTGAGTCTCGGAGGTTGGGGTGAGCCCAGTCGCGCAGGTGACTTGGTCGTAGACTCCTGATGGTCGAAGATCCGTCCGTAATGAGCTTCAAATGGTTAGGAGGAGCTCATCACTCCAAGGGCAAATGGATCTTCAGTGGAGCCGCTGGGGTTACCAAGGATTTGAGTGCTAAAGAAAATAACTCAAATTGCTTGTCACGAGGCTTCAGAGGGCAAGGTGTTGTTGGAGACTGCTCGTCGTGAGTCTTCCAAGTCAGAATTTATCAAGACTACTTCTGCGATGAATGTAATGGTTTGCTCGCCGATCTTCATCAGCACGTCAGCATGGTCGCTCAGAGGGACGAGGTTATCAAACAATAGCGAGATCAAGCTGGTGCCCGCACTCGGGTGGCTTGCTTTCAACTAAGGTCGCTCAGCGCACTCGGGATCTAGATTTCAACTTCTCACTCCCAAGTGACGAGGAGGCGGAGGGGTCTTCTCCGATACGCACTATTCCTGTGATTCCTCGTTAATTCCACGAGATCCCTTCTCATTCTTCATCATTTGATGCCTAAATTCTTGTATCATTTATGCTTTCCGATGTCTACTCCCCTTTATTGGCCCGAGGCTTGATAATTGTGTGTAGCCTCTTTCAATAAATACCCATTTTTTTGAAACTCAGGTTCTAACCGAGATATCTTTATTCTTTTTCCCGAATCGTGTAACCTGATTCAAGGTCTCAAAGAATTTAGACTCAGACGGGTCAAATTTTGCATTACCATCTCGCTTGAACCGGCTCGTTCCCCACTTATACTGGGCTGAGAGTGTGGAGCTCATCGATTTGGCCTGCGGGCCTTCACAGTCCGACCGGCGGTGTCAGTCTGCTTCGCGGGCCGAAGGTCGCCAATGCTCGAGGCGAGGAAGCTCATCTGGGGCCGCTTGATGGAGGCTCGCCAGAAAGGTGGTTGAGTAGAGTCGCTGGAAGAGCTCACGATAAATGGGGTGACTCGAGCCCGACCAAGCCGAGCTCCAGCGGCGGCTCACTAACGTGAATGGGAGGGGCCTGGCCCATCTAAGTCGAGGATGAGCCTCACAATATGACTGCACGAAGGAGCCCGTCTGCCGAGCGCAAATGGCGGCTCACCGTACATGGTGAAGGGGTTCGCCCATTTGAGCTCGAGGGACGAGCCTCGTAAGTACGATCAGAGGAAAGCCGTCTGGTCTGAGGCCAAGGCTCGCCACCGCGGACAATAGTAAAGGGCTCGCCCATCTCGAGCTGAGGGAAGAGCTTTTCAATGTATATCGCTGGTAGAGCTCGCCCATGTGAACTCGTAGGAAGAGCTTGTCAATGTAAATCGTTGAGTTGAGTCATTCATGTCGAGCGACAAGGGAAGAGCTCGCCGAGTGAGTAGTAAAGTGTAGCCTGGCCCATGTCGAAAGGGATGAGCTCGCCAGGCGAATTGTAAAGTAGAGCCTGGCCCATGCTGAGTGATGGATGAGCTCGCTGAATGAGTAAGAGCTTGTCCATGTCGAGCGATGGGATGATTCGCCGGATGAGGTAGTGAGCTCGTCCATGTCGAGCGATGAAGGAGCCTGCCGTAATGAATAGTCAAGTATGCTACCGTCTACGAGTGATGGGATGAGCTCGCTGCATGACCAGAAGCAGTAGCCTGGCCCATGCCGAGGGATGGGATGAGCTCACAAGGCGACCAGGAAGTGTAGCTCAGCCCATGCCGAGTGACGGGATGAGCCTCGTCAGTGGCGAATCTGTAAAGTGTGAGCTCGCCCATGCTGAGTGACGGGATGAGCTCGTCAGGGCGAATTGTAAAGTAGAAGCTGGGCTCCATGCCGGTGATGGGGATGAGCCCGCCGAATGAGCAGTAGAGCCTGGCCCATGTCGAGTGATGGGATGAGCTCGCTGAATGAATAGTCAAGTATAGTCATCTTACGCCGAGCGACGGGATGAGCCCATCGCGCGAATTGTAAAGTAAAGCCCGTCCATAGCCGAAAGCGATGGGATGAGCTCACTGTATAATTAAAGTGTAGCTTGTCCATACCGAAAGTGATGGGGTGAGTTCAAGTAGGAATGAATAGTTGAGCAGAGCTCGCCCATGATGTGTGATGGTCGAGCCTGCTGAGCGACCAGCAGCTCGCCCATGCCGAGCGACGGACGAGCTCGCCAGGCTAAATTTAAAGTAGCCTGGCCCATGCCGAGCGACAGATTTCGCCGAATGAATAGCCGAAAGCAGAGCTCGCCCATATGTCAGGTGATGGGAAGAGCTTCATTAATGAGCAGTGTGCGTAGCCTGGCCCATGTCGTGGCCGGATGAGATCGCCGAACGAAAGCAACGTGGCTCCGGCGCCAGCCGAGTGGCGACGTGATTCTCGAGTCGGGTTCGACTTTGAGGCGCGTGTGGCCCGCGCGGTAGGTGAGCTCGCCAAAGTGAGCAATGCGGGCCCGGCCCTAAGGTCGAGCGGCGAGTGTAGTCCCGAGGCTGTCCGGGCCCCGAGGCAGCGCAACCGTGCGAGGTGAGCCTCGCCAAAGGAGCGCCGTGGCTCCCGGCACCTAAGGCCGAGTGGCGAAGGTACTCGAGCCGCCCGACCCGAGGCGTCGTGGCCTGTCGGAGCAGGAGCTCAAAGTGGAGGCCGCGGGCTCGGCGCTAAGGCCGGAGCGGCGATGTGTACCCGAGCCGGGTCTCGACTCGAGGCAGCCAGTGGGCCTCAGGCGGTGTGTGAGCTTTCGAGCCGCACTAGATTCTCCTCCTCCAGCGAATCCTCCCGAGATCACACGATTTCTCCTAGGGTCAGGTTGTGCCGAATGTTTTGCCCGTTGAGATGGCTACGCCGAGCCGGTCGTGCCACGGCCTGGCCCGACTGGGGTTTGACTCAGCCAGTTCCCGGGAGATACGAAACGTCACATATCCGCGTCGTATCAAATATTCTATTTCTCTATTGATACAAATTGTCTCGTGCGATGCCCATATACCCCCGTGGAACTCGCAATACTTGGTATTATCCCTTGTCGTGGGATCTGATTTCATCCGAGCCTACTATCTCGTGAATTGCCTACTTCGCAACTCATGCAGACTTGT
Source organism: Tetrastigma voinierianum (assembly GCA_016808115.1). Lineage (NCBI taxonomy): Eukaryota > Viridiplantae > Streptophyta > Magnoliopsida > Vitales > Vitaceae > Tetrastigma > Tetrastigma voinierianum. The sequence continues at coordinate 641,939 of JAEQBH010000413.1, read as the reverse complement.
GATAATCGAGGCTTCTAGTGAGTGAAGTGTCGCGACGCGTGATGTCAAGCCGCCTCGGGCCACAGGCCCAAACGATTCTCGACTTCCTCTCCTTGTGGATCTCCCGCTCGCCTCGGGATTTCTCCGGTCGCCTTGTCTCTGGGCTCCGTCCGCGTCTCGTCACGTCCCTTTTCTGCGCTGAGGAGCTTCTCTTTCGATAGCATGAGGGCCTCTCGTCAGATATGTATTTTTCTCGCTTTCTGCGAGACTCCTAGCCATGCTAGCTTGAGGGTTCTTCGAGATAGAGAACATAGTCCTTGATCAGACGCCCAACCCCGCTGAAGAGCTGCTAAATTCAATTTTTCTGTCGGTAATGCCTATCTCGTGTGGACTCTGAATCTCCGTACAAGGATTTCAAACTTTCCCGATCCCCGCTGATGGTCAAGAGATGGTAGTTCTACTTTCTCGTACGCCCCATCTGGCGAAGGAGACGAACGAACAACCAGTTCCCCGAATGACTAGATGTATTTAAGCGGAATTTTATCAACCAGCCAAAGCTAAACTTTTCGAAGCTTAGCTGGCGAAGCCCTCGCATCGTGACCGGGTCCCGATACCCATGCAAAATTTCCATCCGATTTTTGTAAGTATTAAGGTGATCGACTCTGATCTTTGACTCCATCACGCTTCACCGAGGCATTCCGACTACCGAAGCGGGAAAGCGTAGACCTCTACCGTGGAAGCCGGAGATTCCGCTGGCTGCACTGCTGTATCCTCACATCCGGCCCGCCCCTTCACCACTTCTTCACGCTGATGAGTTTCGCCAAGGTTTTAACCTCGTCCCATGATTGTTCCCTTGCTTCTGGGCATGACGGTGCTTGTTACGACCGCTCTCGCATAGCTGCTCTCCGCCGCGGCCAACGGTGGTCCCCGCCTGCACACGACCGACTCGCCGCTTCGATGCCTCGGAACGCCTCACCAAGCCGTTCTTCGCGGAAGCGAGGTTATGGCCTTCCGTCGGTCGTGTCTCCCGCTGATGTTGTACCCGCCCGGGTGTCGCTCCACCTTCGACCGCATCGGCCGGGACAAGCGCTGCCGCCTCCACTTCGCTTCAGACCGCCGCATCGCTTCCACCACCGCGTGGGGTCCGCCGCTTCATATCACCCGGTGGATTCCGTGTCCCTGCGGATTAGTGTTACTCCCGCTTATGTTCCTTGTTGATACTCATCAAGAATCGAGGAACCAATGCATATGCGGATGAAGGAATCGGTTGCCCTACGACGGCAGCCTTAACCGATGATGCCTATTTCAACCGGAACCTGGGCTCTGAGCGTGTCGGGTCAGTTGGTCGACTAAGACTCGCAGAGCAGGGCCGAGCCGAAGGACACCCTGACCGCTTTGGGCCGTAGGATTACCGCACGTCAGGTTTATAGATCCGGGCGCAAGACTCTCCCTCTCGCAAAGAACTGCAGGAAAGAGACGGCAGGCTTCGCCGTGGCCGCTCCGATGCCTAAGTCGATTCTTCGAGAAAATGAGGATGCTTAGATTACCCGTAATTAGCGTATCTTTGAAGGTTGGAGCCATTTTGTATTTATGTGATGGATATTCATCGAATTTGACGATGATTAGGGGTTCTTCCCTTCGCAGGATAGGTTTCAGGCCACTTTAGATTTGGCAAATGGATTAGTCAAAGGAGTTTATTCGAGTAATCCCCTTCCCTTATCGGGGGTAATCCAACCAACTAGCTTTCTATTGCTTTTCCTTCCTTTATAATAGACTTGATCGACGAATAGGACGCCTTTGGTGGAATATATCTCTGCTATCTGTAAAGATAATGGCTCAGATCGGTCGTTGCATGTGGGCCTTCTGCTCTTCCAAATCCATGTTCAGCCTAACTGGGCCGGGCCTTTGTTCTGGGTCAAGCATGGAAGGATATGGACGTGGTACCTGGCCCCACCGCTCTTTCGGGGTTGGCGAATGAAATGCCCGCCCAGCCATAGATCCCTATCGCCTAGGTCAGGGGAGACGCATGGGCCAGCATAATATTTTTTGAAAGCCAATCGAGCACACTTAGGCTTTCAGGAAGGTTCCGTGGTTGGTTCTCTAAAAGTAGAAATTCTTTTCGATACTTGAACAGATAGCACATACTCCTCTCAGAGATAGTCATTGGACAAGATTTTGACGACTTTGTCAAGGTTAGGGTTTTATCACCCAATCGCTTTGGAAAACCATTTTTTGTTGATATATATATAGTTCATCTTGATTTTGATTTGCTGAGTCTTCCCTTTTCATATACTAAGGGACCAGCAATGCCTGATCGGGGAGCATCATCATCCAAATAGTGTTGTTCATAAATTTTAACACCCATGTTTCGAAAGCACTTCACAGAAAATCAAACCTAATCGCCTAGTTGACATGTTAAGGACCTAGCTACCCTACTAATCAAATTTTGTGGCAAGTTTTGTTGTTTTCAAAGGCTATATATATTGAAGATAGGGGATTCAAATTTCGCATGAAAACCTAGTTAAGGCCAAAGCTAAAGAGTATGTATAGCGACAAATTTAAGAAGAAAGATGCAAGAAGAAACCTTGCCAATTTGTGTGGTCAGAATTTTCGTTAGGTGGTTGCGAATTTTTGCAACCCCTGCGAAAATTCCTGCCACATTTGACTTTTTTAGTTATTTTTTATTTCTTCCAAATTTCTCCCCATATAAGAGTGTTTGATTTGTATATTTTGGTAATTTTTATTGACTTTGGTGGTATGAAATACCCCAGACAAGACTTTGTAATCAGTTTTGTTTATTATTGAAGTTGGTTTTTGGGAAGCTTGTTCAAGAGGCTCCCATTTCTTTCATTTTCCTTTCTCTTTTTCTCACTAACCAAACAACCTCTGAGGATGATTTCTCAGAGGATGAGTGGCTAAAACCTCTCATTCCTTGATGTAAAAGGTACTAGGCAAGGGAAACTATGACAATGCAGGGGTTTCCATGTTTTTAAAGGTGCATTCACCGTCATTAATGTTCTTACTCAACTCTAGGTTTCGATCCCTTCGAGTCACCCTAAATGTTTGATATTCGTAAGCTTCGTGGCTCATCGATAATTAATGCTGGGATCCAGTTGATGTGTTTGTTAGTTATCACTTACGATCCATTGGAAGGTGAGTCAACGAGACATGTTTTTACTGATTGAGACCATTAATGAGAAGTGAATGCTATTTTCAAGAGGATATTTATTGAGGGTCATTTTTTATAGCTAAATGAAGAACCGATTCGGGAGATAACTAGATTTTATCCTCCCCAATGCGAGGAGAACACTCAGAAAACCCTACATTTGTCTAAGGAACCTAAGCCTTGTGACCTGATACTTCAAGGGGCTTCTTTCCATATTTTAATCCATTTTATTTTCAGTTTTAACCATTAAAACCAACTATTTTTATCACAACCCCAATATCCAAAATGAAATCACCAGCTTAAGCCTCACTATCAATCATTTTCATGAAGAAAACCATCTCTTCGGACAACTTAACCACTTTAGTATCACCTGTATTTCAATGGTATGAGGTAGATTAGGCTAGAATTTTATTGGACAATACCCTACGCTTACCTAATCACAAAAACTTTAAGTTCGGGGAGTTTGACGAGTCTAAAAACTCATCTATTTTTAAAGTTCATTTTTCGAGAGATTTCAAGATTAAAAGCTCAGCTTTTATTTAAATATGGAGCTTTCACCCAAATTTTATGTTTTGCGGAAACTTAAAGAAAATAAGCAGAATTCAACATAAAAAAGAGCAAAAATCAGCATGGTGCAAAGAAAGGGCCAATGTTGTGACATCGCTTCCATATGTTTTAGTGTTGCAACATTATGCGAAGAAAATCATGAGATTATGGCTATGTCGCAACATCAGTTGAAGAAGGGAAAACAAAGATATAGCAATGTCACAACATTATAAACAACTCTATAACAAATGGTGGTACAATCCAATGTCGCGACATCATAAATGGCCATGGCTACGGCACGCCATAGAGGAAAAGACCGAATCGTTCAATATCGCAACATCGAATCAAAAATGTCGCGATATTATATAAAATAACACTGTAGATTTACACGCCCAATGTCGCGATTATTGATAGGTAATGTCGGTTATCTTAGTTCGTAAAAGTGTGTTTTGGGTGATGAGACAAGCCCAATGTTGCAAATACGTAATAAATAATAGATATCACACAATAACATCGAAGAGTACTTCCCGAGTAATAAGATTCAATGTCGCTACATCACTTAGATCGACTGTAGGCAATGTCTCAATATCAACGAAAGGATCAACATGTCAATGTTGTACACATTAGTACTAAAGTGTGCCTGATAGTAATCAATTCAATGTTGCGACATCGAATAAATGTCGCAACACAAGAATGGCAGTGCTGCGACATCATAAGTAATTTATAACAATGTATATCCATGTCGCGAAATCATCACGACATGGACTCATCTAGAACCGAAGTGCCAAATGTATTGATGTCGCGAAGATCGCTCGCAACCCACGATATCGTATTGTAACGCTGGACCCTTTCTTAGCCCCGAATTACGGGCGATTCCGAACCGAGCCTGTGGATGCCACTCAAATCACCACCACTCAAATCGATTCGCGAAGCGACATAAAGAACCGGCAAGCCCATAAACATTTAACAAAATACATTTACAATGAAGGCATTCAAACCTTTTCAAAATGATTTACAAAAATAGATGTTCAGAGTTCAAATTGTTTTTAAGAAATATCAATATCCGAAAGAAAACAAGGAATGAATGCACATGTCGGAGCATACTCCGAAATTCCCTTCTTTATGACTCGACGCTCCTGATCTCGGTCCGCTTGGATCACTATCTATCACTTACACCGCGCATCGTAAACAATACGCTATGCATTTTCATGCCTAGTGGTTCTATACAAATCCGTTTCCTAAGTTTAACATTCTATTAAGGGCGTTCAAATCCTTTATAGCAAAGTACAATACAATATGTACATTTGTATAAATAGTTCACTTCTCAATACCATGCACTTTCATATGCAAACATTTTACAATCGCTTCAAATCATTTGAAACAACTAATATGCTTTTCTTATGTATTTAGAACAAGCATTTCAAATATCAAACGAATAGTAAAGAGATAGAAAACAGTAAAACTTGAACGAGGAATAGGAGCTGTAGAAACAAACCCAAAATCTTTCAGACTTTGATTCCAACTCGAATCGCAATCTCGCTTGGCTTTTCCTCCTCGCTGTATCCCTAATCCAAACCAATAAAGAATAATATTCATTCAAATAGTACAGTTTGGTTAGGATTACTTCTGAGTTTAATATGAGTTCCAATTTCAACAAGCTATATATAAATGGACTCTGGACTCAATGGGATTTCCATAGAGTCCAAGCACACTTAAACTGAGTTCTGACGCAAGGAGTTGTATGGATCCAAGCTTTGAGGCTAGCACAAGATGGCACCCAAAGAAATATCACTGAAATACCCGAATTCTGCAAACCTACCGACACCCCCATCCTTAGAAGATTATGACTAATTAAGTTAGCCTTCCATAGAGTCTAAGAACACCTAAACTGAGTTCGATGAATAAGTTATGACCTTCCGAAGTCAGAGGTCATACGTAGTCAAGGTTACCCAACCGAATGATCGACCGAATGATCCATTCTGGTGGAACCCAGCCACACCTTCTATCCCTCCTCATGAATATTAATGAATTCCCGACTAACAATGGGTTTTCTATAGAGTCCAAGAACTAAACCTGAGTTCTGACGAAGGAGTTATTTCCTTCCGAAGTTGAGGTCATACGTAGTCATACCCACCGAGTCGACCGACCTCAGAACTCTGGCCCGACACCCTGCCCCTGGCATTTTTGCATCTCCGCGAGGCATATGAATGGATTCGCATCAGCCATGTTCGGTCCACCGCGGCTGCGTGATGAGGTCCGCGACCTCGCCGGATGAGGCTCCATCGAATTCTACTACATGAGGTATGTTAACCTCCGCAGATGAGGTTTGGCCGAATTCTCCGTAGACGAGGTATGGGTCGACCCTCCACGTGACGAGGTCAGCCGACCTCTTCAGACGAGGTCCGCCGACCGCCGCACGAGGTATGTCGACCTCGGGCCGCATGAGGTCCGTCGACCCCATCGCATGAGGTCCCGTTGAGGTCCGCTTACTCCTCGCCGCATAAGGTATTCACACCTTTGACAATTTCGCTTTGACGTCACACTCTTTACCGTATTATGACCTCGTAAAAGGACCATAACTTTCAGCTTAGCAGAGTCTTGAATTAAATTCAAAAGCCTAACACCAAGTTCATTGATGAGGCTAAAATTTCTAGGAGGACTCACTACCAAATTCCCTTCACTTTAACACCAAAATCTGACTATTTCCATTATCACTGATAGTGTGGTTTTATGGCAAATCATTTTCTTCGGGTTTCGATCCGTGACGCAAGTGTACGTGTCGAACAAGTGGTAAATCGATTTAAGTCCGCATATCGCACCCACAGAGATCTCGTAAATTTCCCTAACTAAATCACCCCAACACTTAACCTATACTATTGACTCGATAGGCAATTGGAAATGTTCTTAGCAAACCTTAAAATAAGAAAAACTAAGAAAAGTTGATTTAATAACAAAAATGAATTAAAACCGAAAAATCTAAAATAACAAATCTCGCACTAATCGCTTATCTTTGTAAGGGAGAGAGATTTAGGGCATCGCTAGTACAGAAATATCAATCCTGCATTACCCGTAATCTCAGCTTCATGAACCACATATTTAAAACCCGTCTGTTGAATGCCAGAGGCCGGGATCTCTCCTTACAAAGATCGCTCATCATCTTTAATTCCTCTCACTTTCGTATGTGAGATTGTGTGAAACATTACTTTAATCCGGCTGCCTTGCTCGATATTTTCTTTTTCAATATTTCATACCTCGACATGGACTGTGAAACTCACTTCCTAAGACATAGGTATAGTGCGGTTTAAACTTTACTGTTTCTTCAAAATTGGAATACCATCCTTTCTCGACAGATCCTCATATCACTCCGGATCAACTTACTGCTCGAATCGAAATAACTCTTCGCTTATTTAAATTGATAATATTCAATCCACCTGGTTTATGCCAGAAGACATTATCGACATACATTCATGAGCTCATTACATCTCCATTATCGTGTTCGCATACCTTCGAATTGTTCACTACCTCGTGAATGCCTTCGTGTCACCGTGAGGGCCTCCGAAATCGTAGCCTCAAACAATCCTATCATGACAATCGAGCATGGGATCAGATACAGAATATTCAAAACTAACAAGGAGATTTATAAATCTAAGTTCAATAAATTTCCGATAAATTTCTATAGGAAAGATAAATTTTATAAAGTTATAGTCATTCAATGGAAGCCGGGTTTCTAAATTACATTATTACACCCTACAATGGCTTTCTCGATAAAGAGAACCATCAGATCTGGACACTGAAATCCGACCCAAAATTCGGTCTGAATCCACATCCAGCACTCAAAGAAATAGAATTCAGATTCAACTTCTACTTTACCGCCTACGCCCGATTCGAAATTTGAAAGAAATAGCTAATCTGAATCTAAAATAACAATGGGGGTTAAAAGAGAAAAGGAAAATAAAGTATACACGAGCCTTAAAGTTACCCACATCTCGCTCGAAGCCACCAAGAGTCGCTTCCTTCAAAAGAGCAAACGCTATTTATAGATTTCGGTTGGGCCCTAACTTTCGCTACCAGGATTTCCGACACCGGCCCATTTGTTGCTAATGTCAGCGCACTCTCGATTTTTGGCTTTATACTGCATGGTTTCCATGGCACTGGTTTGTACATTTATTCGTCGCGATCGCTTTTGGGATCTTTGCTTTTCTTTTAGGTATTAAAAAGGAATTTTTAAAGGAATGGCGATTTTGGCCTCTGCAAATGCGCTGGGAAAGTGAATGCATTATACTCGCCTTTGCATCCCTTCGTCTTTCTCTCTTATGTCACACTTCAGTAATGGTGTCGCGACATCATTTGTCTCGCAAAGATAATGCAGGCTTTATTCGGGTCGCGACATCACGTCAATCACTCATCCATTCTTCCCGTATTGTTCATTTTGTCAGCGACATCTAAATGACGTCGACCTTAATTCTCCTCGTGTTGTCTCCTATACCTACTCTAGGTTCACCCCGATTTAAGGTCATGTCAATTTCGATGTTAAGCCCTCGAGAATCTATGTCATACTTCTATTCTCGCAGGTCACGACCTCCATGTCTATCGCTTCTATTCACTCGTCGCGACCAAATGGTGTCGCTGACATCATGTCTTCGTTTCTTCATTAATTTATGGTTGCCCGACTTGAGTTTCGGCTGCACCGCCGTTTCGCTTCAATCGCTCTTACGTCGCGATTAGAGCTGGGCGGTACTGGTGTGGATTTCTTTCTATTACCGCGCAGGCGCTTAGCGACATCGTCCTTTCTTCCGTGCACCTCTCCGCTGGGCGACATCATTCACCAAATTGTCATTCCCGCCACCCACTTTCTCGCTTCCTTTTACCGCAATATCCTCTTTCTTGAATTTCACGCATAGCAAGCTATGAATCATTCCACATTGCATATAAATCACACTCTTAGGGAAATTAATCAAAAATGACCTAAAATGGATGACTTTAAGCTCATCAAACTCCCCAAACTTAAATTTCGTCATTCCTGTTGGAATGAAAAGAAAGATTTGTTTATCCCAAACAAAAGCTGAGATATTTTCAAAGTGAAATGCTTGCAAATCTTAATACTACTGAATTCGTGCATTTTAATTAGATTTTTTTCAGATATATCTAGCCTTCAAGTCCATATGAAGGTTAGTCTCTACTAATCCATGTACAAACTAAATCGTTGAATTTGTTTTATAAACAAAGATAGTCATTGATCCACTGAAAGTAGGTTGGTCCTTTCCTCTTTTCTTAAGGAGTCGGCTTAACCTCCGAGGTCCTTCATAGTTTCAATCCTTTCAAGATTTTCCAAATTCCATGCTTATTGTTCATACTGATTCCACTAACGTAGTAATTCCAACCTTCAAGATCAATCGTCTTTAGGTTTGTAATGTCGCCTGTCTTTGTAAGATGGATGGAACTTTTACGTTAAGATTACCTTATCCTTTCTCCTTTCTTACTTCACGCTCCCTTTTTTCTTGTACTTTCTTGAAATTTATCTCCTAAACTTCATCTGGGTATCTTCGATTTCTTCCGTTTAAAATCATTCATTCCCATTTCTCCTTTGTACTCACACTGTTGGAACTTTTCTTTCTCAAGCAATAAGATCTGTGGAAGAGGCACTGTCTCCTGTCTTTTGTGCTTTCTGTAGCACTCTTAGCGAACTGGGTTGCAGTCTATACCCAAATAGCATTGTGGTACTAGGTAACAAACACCCCGAAGAACCGAATTGTTCAAGAGAGTTAGCCACAAGACAAAAAACTTCTTCCTTGCTTCTTTTCTATTGTATCTTCCCGCTTTAGATCTTTCTCTTCACCCCTTCTCAGATTCTCCCTAGTTCCTGGGTAAGAGAGAGAAACTTCAAACTTTATCTCTTCCTCCTTCTTGAATTTCGGGGTAACGAGGTTCTTTACTGTGGGATTAATTATCTAGGATGGTCAGATTTCCAATGGCTTGTTTTGAAGAGGATTGTTTTGCTCAACTCAGAACTAAGGTGTATGTACATATAAAGCAGGTGGCTAATGGCTCAAATCATATAATGCCCGTGATCATTGTTAATAGATTACCTTGGATTTCGCCTGATCAATAATCTAACAAGTTCTAGAATTCCTATTGACTAACTGTGACTAACCCTAAGGATGTCTCGACTCACTTCATTTGGATGAGGAGTTACATGATTTAAGGTTCACTGTGTTCTTTCGCTTACTGCGAGGCCGCAACTCAAAATATATTTTGTCTTCTTCAATTATATGACTTTCCTTATCTCGACTCACGCTCAAATTCAAGTCAATTATGCAATTTGTGTTTCAATTCAATTATATGTCATTCGCCTTATTCTCGCAATTATTCAGGTTTCCAAATTTTTCTTCTAATCAAACTTCTTCAACTAGTTCAAATTATGATATGTCAAGATTTTCATTTCGAACTAAACTTAATGTTATTCTCCTAATAATCTGGGCAAAAAGTAACAATACAATCGAACTCAAGCAACATCAAACATTTCCTTTTAACAAATTTTCTATTTTATTCATGATATGATGCAAAAGTTGAGAATAAATTAGAAGAGAGGAAGAGAAAGATAATTAATGGGAAGATTTATTTTTTTCTTTTTTGGGGGAGGATCAGATGTTGAGATCCATCAGGTGAGTCAAATTGAGAGAATTCAGAAACTCATTTAAAGTATTCTATTCCTGCGATTCTCTCACTAAGTTCTTCAAGGATCAATCATTGTTAGATCAACCTTTTGTCGAGATTATCTCGTTTTTCCCCAATGTGTTCATCGTAGCTCTCTCCATTTCAAGCCATGATTCTAAAATTTGGAAAGATTATTGTTGATCAAATCCAAATTTTCAAGCTGTGACTTTTCTTCTCTCAAGGCATCTTTTTGTCATCAAGCTCTTTATCTCTTTCCTTCATCCTCTCTCCAAGTCCTCGAACATCGATACGTGTAGGAATTTGAACCCTCGACCGCTCCAGAGGCAGTTTTCGGGCTTCCCGATCCAGTCTCTCTTTCTTATGATTGCTAGAGTCGAGATAACCAGCCGATCACAGGTACCACACAAGTGGAAACACCCATGGCTCACCGCACTTCTTCACAGATCGTGATCTCTTCCTCCATTTCCTTCTTGAATTTTTCCTCTCGATGCTCTGTGATTCTCTCATCCTTTCGCTTTTCCTTTTCAAGTCGGCTTTTCTTTCATGCACATTTTTTGCACCAAGTCACACTTTTCGACTTTTATTATTCATCTCCTTCCTTCTTCCATTCTCTTGAATGGAACCCAGTATCCATTAGCTTTCTGATTATCCCGAGCCCCCAGAAAGTCACCGTAAACACTAAAACTCATAGTCCCGATATGGGGAGAGAGAGCTCGCTGGGCCAAGCTACGAGAAATCCCCCTAGGGCTTCCATCACTTTCTGCTTTTATCCCCAGTTATAAAAGGTTTTGGGAGTGTGCTTCTGATTTTCTTTTCTCGTGGATCTCAAACTACAGGCACGTCCTCTTTATGTCTCAGATTCTCATTTTCTTCTATCAATCCGCTTCTATTATAATCCCTTTTTCTTTCGATTCCAGTTCTTGTTTACTCCTATCGAAGCTACAAGTAAACCTGGGCATTCTTCTTTCTTCTTCCCAAGTTCCTCTACACCAAATTCCTTCAAACATAGCCTCTCGTGATAGTTGGCCGCTAGGATCAAACCCCTTTATTCTTCTATGGTATCTCTATTATCAGCTTTAAATGATCATTCCCGCATTAATCTTCGTAATTTTCATCATAAAGATAAAGAATGATCGCTTCGCCTCAGACCGTGCGTAAGGCGCTTCAGCTTTAAACTATATAAATAAGAGGGCTGTGAAGTAAAAACCATACATTCGGGCCTCTTCAGTTAAATTCTATGGTATGGTCTTTTTCTCCTTTTCCTTTTTTAAATTCCCTTTAATTACTATTAACTTTCTTCATAACTTTCTGCACGGCCAGTCACTTATCATCTTCGAATTGATCCATGCTTCGCCCTTCCATTCCGTACATTTCTCATCGATGGTTCTCGCTTCTCCATACTAAGACCCAACAAACCCTTTCGACATAAACAGACATCCTTCCCTCCCCACCCGATCGAGTGTAATTTAACTATCACAGCAGATCCGACTTTCGATGCTTGTAGAAGTTTCCCAACCTCTTTGCTCTATTAGTTCCTTGAAAGGAGATAGTTTGCCGCTTTTCTCCGACAAACCCCACCGCATAGTCACTTTCCACTTATGAGTTTCTTCCATACTTGACCTGCCTTTCTTTTCTTTAGTATTGCTTTCTTTCCTTTTTCTCCGTTGTTTGAAACTGCTTCAACTTCTGATGGTCTGACGATGTGTTCTCCCTTGTTGGTTCCCGACGAATCCTCCTGACTAAGTACAATTTCTCCATGATCTCACCTAGACTGATGGGGCTGGAATGTCCGCCACTGGTGAATCGAACGCTTCAGAGGAATCTTGATCAGGTCAAAAGAATTGAAACCGTAGAGTAGGCGAAGATGTAGAAGAGTTGTATTTGCTTCAAGGAATGAAGAGTAAAGAGGGAATTCTCAACATTTGCAACTAACTACACGACTCTTTTATTACTTCCATTTAATCGCGCTTGTCGCGACTTAAATTTCGTGCCGCAATCGTGCGCTATCATTAAATAAAGGGCGCATTTAAAAGTTTCCACCGCACCATGACTTCTTCCAAATGCCACCAAGCCATTGTTTGTCGCCACTACAAGTGTCAGGAGCGATAATATATCATCGTCATGGAGATCTCGCCATTTCTACCCCTTGCAAACAAGTAATTTCTGGAGAGGTGCCAGCTCGCTACCTTCTAATACTATTCTTTTCAGCGATCCGTTCTGTCGCACCCAAATGTTCCGCGCACTTCAATTCCGTCGCGACATACTTTCCGTCGACTGCGCCTCGTTTCCCCGCACTTACTAAGTTGCAATGTAGCTCACTTATTCTCGTATCACTTCAATACTCTGATGATCGACAAATTTTGCACTCCTTATTAATTTTGCAAATTTAACATCCAATAAAATACTCCCAAACAACAATTCAAACACATGCATTCTATTTATTTTCCATTAATAAGTTTAAAGAGAAAAAATACTCCTCTTTTTTTTTTCAAGTCGCCCTATCCCGGTGAAGGCCGATCCTTCTTTTAATCGTTCCTTCACCCGAGCCTGTGTTTCGCATGTAAACCGAAACAAGTTCAAAAGGATTACAATGAACAAATACTGACTTAGTAAGTCCTAACAAATCATTACAAGAATAAAAAAATCAAAACGAGTAATTAAAAAAATATCAAAATCTATATAAAAAAACAAAAATCTATATGGGTTGCCTCCCATGAGTTGCTTTGTTTTGAGTCCCACCGACTAGCCGCTTTAAGCCTTCTCTCTCTCTCAATTCACCACTGGAGTTCTTTCTTTCTTTCTCCCTGATGATAGTGCTTTAGTCTTTGACCATTAACCTTGAATTCTTCCCAAAGATCGCCCCGAAAGTGTTACCGCCCAAGGTAATACTGACACCACCAGATATGGTCCACTCCATTTTGATTTCAACTTCCCTGAAATAATCTTAACTGAGTTAAATATAATTAACCCTTGATCCCCGCCTCCAATCCTTTCCTAATCCTTCATCATGCCATTTCTTTGTCTGTCTCAGATATTCTACTTCTAATTATAGGCGTCTTTCTTGGCTTAGCCTTTCTTTCGAAGTCAGTATTCCAAATTGAGCAGCCTCATTCCTTCGCACTTTCAAATCCAGTTCACTGATGGCCCACATGGTTTGTATTCCAGCTCAAGAGGAAGGTGACATGGTTTTCCAAAGATCACTGCATGGGAGCATCCGAAGCGAGTTTTGAATGCCGTCTGTAAGCCCAAAGTGCATCATCAAGTTTGAAGACCAATCTTTCCCGTCTAACTGCGCTTTTTCCAGTGATCCTTTAATCTCCTATCGAAATTTCGTTTTCCATTAGTCCTGTATGATAAGCCAAAGCTCTCATTATATACTTCCATCCCATGCCCATTTCTGAGCTTTAAAATATTCGCTTGCAAAGTGGCTTCCACACACGATGATAGTCCCAGTGTCTCGACCGGGCCAAAATATTCCTCGCAAGAAACTCACTACCGTGTTAGCGTCATTCCGATTGCTATTGCTTCCACCCACTGACACATAATCCACCGCGCATGTACAAGTTTCCAAATGATGGTGGGAAGGGTCCCATAAAATCTATTCCCATACATAAAAATTTGCACCACCAATATGCCTCAGAGGGGTATTTCTGTTTCGCCGATATTTCCACCCGCATCTATCACATAATTCACCCATTCAAAGACAAGCCTCTCTAAAGATATGGCCAATAAAATCCAGATTGGAGTATCTTATGAGCCTTTTTTCTTCTGAAAAATGTCCCCCATATGGTGATGCATGACATTCATTCAAAATTTTGCATTGTTCACTCTCTGGCACACATCTTCTTATAATCATGTCAAGACTCTTTTTAAATAGCAATGGGTCATCCTGCATGTAATACCGTTGTCGGGCTCGAGCTTTCTTTCGTCAGGTAGCCGAGTTCTGAGGCACTACTCCACAAGCCAAGTAATTCACAATATCAACATACCATGGGAGTTGGAATGACAATTGAAATAGTTCCTCATCTAGAAGTTCCTTCGAGCACTCGCTCCTCCTCTTCTACTTTGTTTTTCTACTGACAAGTGATCGCCTATCACATCGTCACAACCTTTCTTATATTTAATTTCCGTATCAAACTCTTTATAGTAACAACACCCACCTTATCGCCTGGGTTTGGCTTCCTTTTCAAACGATCAGATATTTGATTGCTACATGGTCAAGCAGGAATGTATAATATGGGATCCCAAAATGTACGGCCCGAATATCTCACAAAGCAAAACTATGGCTACCATCTCCTTTTCAGTAGTTGAATAGTTTCTTAAGCTTCATCAAGGTCTCATAGCATAGTATACGGCCGATTCAGGCTACAAAGAGGGTCGAGCTAAAATCAACAAAATTTATATACGTTCTCCCATCGCGTAGTCAAGCTACTCGCAGTAGCATAAAGGGGTCTCGGCCTAACACGGATGGGTTTTCATCCTGTGAATGATTTGCATAAGCGCACGGCGTAAGACTTTCTATTTGACTTTTCGATTTTTGTTTCAAAAGTGTGATGAGTTTGGAAAACCGATTAACCTGTAAAACTAAAATGAAGTGTTAAAAGTTAACTAAGATTTGTGTCACTAGCTTGGTAACTTAGTGGCAAACAAGGTCCCCGGTGCTCATCCTCGCTATGACAAGCAACTCATAGTCCAAGCCACAACCCATCTATGTTTAACTAGCAAACCTCACCCTAAAATCAACTCCTATTTGAGTCAACACGCATAACATGCATCTATGGCCCCTTACGCTTGAAACCCTAGCATTAAACATGATTTCAAATGTGGTCAGAAGACCATCTAGAAACCACAAGGCATCTAGCAATAAGTATGCACCGTATCCTAAAGCATGGTGTAAGTATTGGCCAAATCAATAAATATTCAATGCCATATTCAACCCTATTTTGAGAAGATAGGGCCATAAACACTGCACCTATACTTTGGGTCACCACAAGAGGACAACCTGCATATGCCCCAACACCAAGCTAGCTTCCTTCCTCTTCTAAGAAAAGAGGCTTAGCCAAGCATCGCTTGAGTTGTCATCCTCAAGAGGGGTGTTTGGAAACCAAGAAAATAAGGGAAAGAGGAGAGAGAAGCAGGAGAAAACAAACCCTAACTAAAGCTAAGGAAAGATAAAAACTTCCTCAATTTGTCGCTGGGGTGGTTACAAATGGGAGGCTTCTATATAGCCACCCAATGTATGAAAATACCACAAAGCCTAACACCTGCTAATTTTAGTGGACAAGAGAGAGTAATACACCAAAATTGAAGTCTACAGATTAATTCTGCAAAACATGACATGCTGAATTCCCCGCTAAGGCTCAAAATTTCGAGTGGTACTGGGGCTGGCTAGGTTGGTAATATAGCTAAAGAAATCACCAAGAGATAGCGAAAAATGCAAAATTCGGCTAGTGCTGGTGATTTCGCTAGCTACTAAATTTCACAAATTTAGCCAAATTCCATGCAGCTGGTGCCAGAAAATTCCTCGCTAGAACGCTGCTCAGCTTAAATTTTCAAGTGTTCAGCTTAAAATTAGCAATTCGCTTAAGATTGCGAAATTTTCGCTTAGTTATGAATTTTCAGAATCCCAAATAATTCGCGAATCTTAGCGAAATTCGATTTGGCTATCTATCATCAGATTGCCATTCTCTATCGTATCGATTTCCATCACTTTGCCTTAATTCTTTCTTTGATTTTTCAATCGTTGATGAGCCGACAATCGAGTCTCAATCTTCATGATTCATCATATGTCCTCGATATCAACTCCCAAAGTACGCAAAACCCGTAAAACAACCAAAATAACCTCTAAACTAAGATAAGTGATACTAAGAATACTTGAACACTCTAATCAGAGCAAATGACATGATTAGTGCAAAAGCACTCAAAACTCATCTAGCATAAAGGTTCAAAATAAGACTTTCGTACTAATCACACCCCCCAACCGAAACGTTGCTAGTCCCTTAGCAATGCAAAACTAAAAGGAGATATATGCGAAGGATTTTCAAAAAAAAAAAAGTTTTATGATTCAAAAGATGTATGTACATATAAACATTGTCCTTAAACCGAAAAATGGACACCAAGGCTGAAAACCGACCGAAAAGAGCCAAACCATACAAAGAACAAATTTTTTTGTGTCAATACGATTCCACGATTCTCAATCACTTCCACCCAAGTCTAATGGTTCTTCAGATAAACTGCATTAAGCCAATAAATCGCTGTACCCCGTCCTCCCCAACCTAAAGACTGCCATGGCCTGTCGTCAACAACCTAGATAAGGATGGGCACGCACTTCTTTCTTTATTCAACTATATCGTAGCAACGCTTAAAATCCGACTTCTCACCAAAGTCCGTAACGGGGTTCCACCGATAACTCCTAACCAATTAAGGTTTAGGCATCGAAGCCAAAAGATCACCACCACAAACTCTACAGTTTCACCTTGACCTCAATGACTTCGAAATCAAGCACCAACAAATCGTTAGACTCTACCCATCCACCCATGTAATCGAACACTAAATCGATGACTCCCAACCACCAAGGCTTAGTGGCATCAGTTTCAAAGGCTTCGCGCCATACACCCCTGACCGTGCTCCTGCTCAAGGCAAAACTTCAATGATTTTATTTTTCTTTTTCTTTTCTTTTATTTGGAAGACAACATCGTCTTCGGGCGGGCTGGGAACACAAACCTGACTTTTAGGTCGCCAACATGCCTAAGGCCGCATGCAAAGTTTAAAGGAAAGCAAACAAATTCACACTGACAAAATCAATCTGGTGTGTGAGCGTGGTGAATTAAATTTAAGTGGAGAAATGTTCAAGCTCGAGCATGCCGGAACTCTAACCGACCAAAAACCGTTTCAAGCATGGAATTTTGCTCTAACATAAAGCGCTTAAAAACAAAGGTTTCTATTCTCCAATAAAAGGCACTAATCGGTCTAATCAGCGATTCACCGTCCAATTGAAGACAAAAACAATTACTTAAGACGGAGGCACAAAAAGAATATGCAAAAGTGTGTATATATATACCGAATAGCTTTTGATATAGCCAAAATTGCTAGTACATGCATACCAAAGCTAAACATACAAAAATATCACGCTACTGCGGCTGGGTCACATGAATCAATCAAAATTAAGTAAAGGGCCATAAACCGGTAACTATACAAAATCATAAAGAAACCTAACCACCCACCGCTGTGACGGGCGCGGTCCTGGGTCGCCGCCGCCGCAGCCAAAACATCCAAGTAGGTCGCTGGGCCTGCGGCGGCTCCTTCATGATCGTGAACATGAGAAGGCCCGCGCGCCAAGATCCGGCCGAAGCATGAGTGACACCGGGCCGCCGATCCCGGCCGCCCGCGGTAGCCGCAAGGAGCAGATTGCGATCCATCACACTCGCACTTAGAACCGTGTGAACATACTCAGTGAACGGTGCAACAATAGATGGACTAGGTGGGTCACCGGCACCAAGTAGATGTATGCAGGAGGAGGAGATGAAGATGACATCCGCGGAGCCGGACCCTCTATATCCGGCCTCAGGCGGTGCATAGCTCCACGCGGGAGTCCCCACCACTCCGATCCCAGACTCCCCGGTCCCGCCGTCGAGGCGGAAAGATACGGCATGGTCATCACCCGCCCGCCGACGTAACCGCAGGGCACCCATCCTCCTCCCAACCTAGGCCCTCCGGGAATCCCAAATGCCTGTAACCCGGCGCAGTAGTCTCTGCGACGCTGAACGGAAGACTCCGCCGTACCAGCCCTCTCCGATGGACCTTCTCCTCAAAATGCATCAAGGAGGTCATCACCACCCGTAGGGACTAAACCAAGATCCTCGAGATCCTGCAGAAGAGCCTCCAAGATGGCCCTCCGCTATACAGTGGCGCTGCGATACCGGGGTCCGAATAAACGGTCAATCAAGAATATCCGAGGCTGAGCCGCTCCCCGTGCACCGTCCAAATGGCGGTGTCTCCGGGCCGATCGAACCATCTCGCCTCGAGCCCAGCGCGGGCCCAATCTCTATAACCCTCGCACACGGCCAGACACGCACTCCAAAGCCGCTAAATATCTACGCTCTCGAGCACCCGCACATCATCAATAGAGAACTGAAGCTCACGTTGATCATCTGCTCCTCGAGACGTCATATAATGATAGAATCAAGAAGACCACTTCGCTGCAATAACGCTTCCGCCGAGTCACACAAGAGGAATCTCCGATCAATCTCATGCACTCCCTAACTCGATCGGGCCGACATCGTGAGAATGACTTCGGCGAAAAGTCTCCTCGAATGTGCGTGATTCTAATGGATGCCCTACGAACAACCGCCTCCCGATCTCGGGAGGCAGGTGACAACCGAGGGCGATGATGTCGCTCCGCAGCCCGGGAGTGACTAGTGATGGTCGCGGCCGAGAGGAAGATGACCTCCAGAAAATGCGTCCGCTGAGGGCCTGCCTCCTAACTCTCCTCCGAGGTACAGGTGACGGCCCGAGGTCCCATCCACTGTCCCGATAACGCACGAAACCGAGGCTCCTCGCACGCCTCGGACCTGGGTGATGGTACCCGAGTCGGATTCCGGGAGTCAGCCTCTCTCTGGGGCGTATCGACCTAACTCCGCGGGCCGAAGGCGGACCCACCTCGAGCACGAACCATATCTAAAATCCGAATAAAATACCGGGAGAAGGGCTCGACCACCGAAATGCAAATGAGGCTCAATATCCGAACGGAGGCTCACCTGGAGGCAACCGAGTCACACCGAACAAGAAGATGCCAGGCTCACCGGGATCGCGCCAGGAACCGGGTCCGAAATAGCCAAATAAGGCCCTGGGAAGGACTAATTCGAACTATGGGCACTCTGGCTACCGATCTGGGCGTTGTAGGCACGGACAAGATAGCTACACTGGGGTGCAGTGTGGCTATAGATGCAACAAGAGCGCAATAACTGGGCCAAGAAATGGGCGGTGGAACTGACCTACCGGAACAACCAGGCGACCCAGTGGCTCTACGCGCTACCGGGAGCAGCAAGCAGTGAGGCTCATACTGTGAATCGATCGTGAGCTCTGTCAGCCGAGATCGGGCCGCAGTGCGGCAAGGATGAGTGGCATATGTGGCACGGCAGACCGGCGCCGTCGAACAGGGCAACCCAGCGGGCGCGATTCGCGGTGGCGCAGGCCGAGACTCAGTGGCTTCGCCGAGGGAGAACGGAAGTGGAAAATGGACAAAACCCCGTGTTTGGGAATAAGCTTCGCTGGTACCGGTGGTCTCGCACTAGCCGCTTATTTTTAGCGACTCAGCCCAACCAAGCCTCCTCGCAATTCAAAATTTTTATATTAATTATTAGTACTATATAAAATAAAAAATTATTAAAATAAAATTTACTATATGAAACCATAATTAAAAATTTACTACTAAGTACTATAGTATAAAAACAAAATTACTAAATATGGAAAACCCATAATTTAGGAAACTTTCAAAAATAACCGAAATTATCAAAATTAACTAAATTAAGACAAAGCAAAAGTGTCAACTCAATCCGCTTTTGAAAACACCGACCAGCTCAATTTCAAAATTACCTGGGCTGGTGGTCAAGGAGCACGATCTCTCAACCCCAACAAGAGCCCGTGACTCCATGGTGCTTGCGTCCAATCGCTGGAAGTGGTCCTCACTGGCTGCCAATCGAGTAATCGGGTTTCGCAGCGGTGTTCGCGGCGTTATCTCAATATCTCTTCATCTCCTCGACCGGGACACTCCCCGGCAATTCCCGGACACCGTGCTTCCTCGCATATTGAACATTTGAAACAACCTCACGCTATATTTGATTTTCATGTTCGAGCAATCTCGGGCTGGTTGCTCAGATGAAAGATGTTCAACTCCATAGTCATGTTACCAAAGGTAAGCCGCACGACCCCATCTCTAATTTATTATTGCATCAGTCGGCAAGAAATGGTCTTCCTAAGATGATTGGAACATGATCGTTCACTTGCATCACGATTAGCGCCCAAAGTGCAATTCAACCCTATTTATTATAGGTTTCCTGAAAGTGTTTTCAGGTACTAAACATGCTAATTAACCCGATTTACGCATTACTTCTGCCCCTAATATTCTAATGATCGATTGCGGGCAATTTTGCGCTTGTGAGATAATCATGCCAAAAGTGTCGAGCCGATCCAAGCACGAAGATTTAAGTCAAACTCAACATCATATATCGAGACTATGAAAGAAGAGAAGAAATGGAAGAAAATGAAGCAGAAGAAAATTCGATGAGAAGCAAAGCAGGAATAAATCGACTCACTGGAACAAGTATCATAGGAGAAACTGGTTGATTTCGCTAAAGCTAGCGTAAACGCACCCACAATGGTAAATTCGATGCCTCGTCATGCTTTTGTAATTACGCAACCGACTTCAATTTTTGGTGTATTA
The DNA here is from genome assembly GCA_016808115.1 of Tetrastigma voinierianum. Classification (NCBI taxonomy): domain Eukaryota; kingdom Viridiplantae; phylum Streptophyta; class Magnoliopsida; order Vitales; family Vitaceae; genus Tetrastigma; species Tetrastigma voinierianum. The sequence continues at coordinate 621,132 of JAEQBH010000413.1, read as the reverse complement.
CTCTATTCATTAACTTAGCCTTCCAGTTGTTGTGGTTTTCGGTATTTTCATACCTCGAGGAGGCCCCATATAAGCCCCTCTGCTTTGTAACCTAAGCAACGATTCAAGCATCGCCTGGGAGAATAATTTGTAAGTTTTTATTTTTGTAACAAAGTCTTTTATTTTTAGTTTTCGCTTTTTCTTTCTCTCTCTTCTCTCTCCTTTTCTCTCCCTTTCTACAGCAAACACCTCCAAGCGACGACAACTCGAGGATTTAGCATTAAAACCACTTCCCCTTCGAAGTAAAAGGCCACTGCAGATCTTTAGGTCACTGGGTAAGATCTTTAGGTCGCCGGGTGGTTCCCGGTTTCATGTTGCGTAGTGTATTTATGGCCCTTATATTCAAAACTTAGTTGCATAACATGGGATGTTATTGTCCCGCCAATACTTCCATGCTTTAGGTCCAAAGGTTCTAGCGAGAGATGCACCGGTGGGTTCTTTAGATGGTCCTTACTAGCCTCCGAGGTAATATTTACATGTTAGTGGCGTTCTTCAAATTGGGGTTAAAATAACATTTACGCTATCGCTTTCTGGGTCAATACTTCCATGCTTGTATCGCGCTTCTAGCGATGCACCGTTATTTAGATGGTCTTTACGAGCCTCAAAGAATGATAATGGAATGTTAGGTTTTAACTAAAAGGGGCCATAACCGCATCCCTGTGTCGACCAAATAGGAGTTGTTTTTCAACCGGGAGCTCTTAGTTAGCCTAGATCTTAAAATCGCGGGCCTAACGCTTCAAGAAGTTCTCTTTCTTATTTTTCGATTTTATTTTTCGCTAAACCACCACTTAACTTTCACTTTACATCATTAAGTTTTCAACTACTCACACCGTTTTCATAAAAACCCAACAATCCAAATTTAATTCACCCGCTTTGATTTCACTCAAATCATTCAGGACGAAGAAAACCCATCCCCTGTGTTCGACCCTAGACCGCTATGTCAGCAGAGTCGACTACCTAGCAAGAGGAACTACACGGATACAAATTTTGTTGATTCCGCCTCACCCTACCGTGGCACGAATCATCGCTTAAGTCAAGCACTACAAATCTACCTGGATAAGAGAATTTGTCTTATCTTTACTAAGACATCCTCAACTATCCCCTTAGGGATCTTTATCGATCTATCAGCCAATGAAAGTGTGATGTTGGCTCGCTTAAGTTCACCCAAACCCAACCGCTGTATTACGTGACCACCAAGCAAAGAGGTTCACACCGGCTCCTGCATCAAGTAATGACTCGTTTACGCAATTCCCACCAATATCGACTGAAATTCGCTGAGACCTCGGATCCTCAGATTTGATCGATTCTTACTCGGGATTACGGCACCGACTCGTTCTCAAGAAGAAACGCCTTTTTCTCAATGCCTAACCCTTCCTTTGATTGTGCAAAGATCTTTCAAAACGATGCTGGACTTGCTTCTGATATGTCCAATGTAGAGGCATGTTAACCTTCACTCTGCCTTAATACCCTTAAATGCCCGTCACGAGATGCCTTCTTCTTACCCCTAAGTGCTTGTGGAAATGGAGGTGGTATGCAGATTTCATTGAATCCTCCTTAGAGGAATATGTTCAGACCGCAATTCTCCTCCCGATTGATTCTTCAATGTGCTTCGTGTCGGGTCAGATCAACCCTTTTCCACTTCTTTATGGTAATTATACTTTAACTTCATCGATTTCTCGAATTGTCGGATGACCCTACCTCATGGATTCCCTTTCGTTTGATATCGCTCAGCGGAACCTTCCTCTTCGTACTTCCGAAGAACTCGTTGAGATTCGTGATCAACACCGTAGCCATCAATTTTCGGTTCAAGTCAAGCCTCAAGCCCATCTATTCTTTATTCGTACTTTCTACAAGATCAATCCTTCGCGGCAAGTCGTGACATTAATTCCGTGACTTCCACAAAGTTGCCTACCACCTTACTCAAATTTAAAATGGCTTGCCTCTACGTGAGATGAGGACGGTGGTGGATGTGGTTGAAATTTGGAACCAAACTGTGGTTCGCACCCTGGGGTACATAGCAGGGGAGTGGGCTTCTGTGAAAGGTTGCAGATTCTCCAATTGGAATCAGAGTATTCCACAAGGGGCATCGGGTTGTGGTGGCTTGTATCATTCTACAAGATTGCATTCTAACATCAAATTCTTCACCTAGGGCCATGTGGACACCGTTTCACCGGATGCACAGGATCAAAATTAGTGTTGGGATCAGGTGCGTGTGATTTTCAACACGTGATGCACTTCCATGGAGCCTTTTCCTCAAGCTCCCTCCACCTTTCCTAGCTAAGGTCAAATCCTAGCTTTCATTTCTATATCCTCTGGCAAAGGTATAAATCCTCCTCTGGGGTCACGAAGGCCTCATTGTTTCCATTTCCTGTGGCTCGCTCATCCCAACCCTAGAAGTTTCAGCACGTAATTTTAAAAATCCATGGCTTCACGATGCTTACTCGAAAGTCTCCTCCACACATACTTCCAAAGTCGCTCTCACGGGCAGGAGGTAGCATATACCACCATAGAAGTGGTTTACCAAAGATCCATGTATCAAACCCATGGTGTAAAGTGTGCACCCTATAGTTTCCATAAATCTCTCCCAACACCGATAAAACCTCTCACCATCTCGAGAAATGCGCAGCGTATAAATTTGTCTTTTTCAAATTATTATCTGATGAGCACTGGCACTTTCTTCAAGAATTCTCGCTCTCGTAGCGGTCCCTATTTCTTATGGTTCTAGGCCTCACTGAGTTTAGCCAAATCTTTAGCCTCATTCCAGGTGGTCAGGAAAATGCTTAGCTTCAAAGAAATCCATGTCCATCATACCTTCCTTAAAGGTAGTGCATACCTCCTCAAAATCCCTAATATGAGTGTATGAATTTTCATTTTCCATACCATGGTATGTGGGGAGTAGGGGTACCAAGTAAGGCCTCACTGCTACATCTTCAGCGCATTTAGGAATGATACAGGATTCAGGCACTAACTTGTGAGGGTGGATGTGATCCCCTCATGGTTCTATAGCTATCGATTCATGGGTCCCAGCCGACTCATGAATCTTCAGTAAATGGATCCATGGTATCGCGTACACTGACCACCGACCGGGTCAGTCAGAATCGACTCTATGCGCCTCTGAGTTCCTCGTCCCAAAGACTGTGATACACAACTGTTATTAATAAATCGAGACACAACAAAGAGCACAAACCAACCCTGGCAAAAAGGTTGTGGTTAGCTAAAATAAACCGGATCAGATATAAAAACAAAACAAAGGAAGTTACTCGCAAAGTGATGAAAACTGCGCTATCGCGAACCTGGTTACAAAAAGAGCAAAAGTCACCTTCACTGCGGATGTGATCACAAGTACACTTCAACCTATCACATTCAGAAGTTGGCACCATCCCAAGAACGACCCCATTTGATTCACGCCACGTTAGGGGCCGAGCTTAAAATCAACAAAATTTATAATTTGTTCCTCCCATCGCCGTAGTCAAGCTACTCAGTGATAGTGGCTCCAGGTCGAACACTGGGGATGGGTTTTCATCCTGTGAATGATTTGCATAAGTGCACGAAGGTAAGACTTTCTATTCGGGACTTTTCGATTTTTGTTTCAAAAAACAAGGTGATGAGCCTGAAATGCATTAAACTCCGTAAAACTGAAAATGAAGGCAAAGTTAACTTAAGATTTAGGGTCACTAGCTTGGTAACTTAGGCAAAACAAGTGTCCTCAGGTTTTATCCTTCGCTACAGGACAAGCAACCTCAGAGTCCAAGCCACAACCTGGATCTATGTTTAACTAGCAAACCTCACCCTAAAATCAACTCCTATTGAGTCAACATTGTATAACATGCATCTATGGCCCCTTTACGCTTGAAACCCTAGCATTAAAACATGATTTCGTGGGCTCGTAAAGACTATCTAAAAACCATGGGTATCTAGCAATAAGTATGCACTGTATCCTAAAGCATGGTGTAAGTATCGCCAAATCAATAACATTCAATGCCATTTGATGAGCTTAAAGTCATCTCTTTAGTCAATTTTTCCGTTTGATTTTCAAGCAAAATTGAATAATTACTATACGTAATTGCGAAGAAACTCACCAATTATTATTAGAAGGAAAGAAGCAAGAAAGAAAAAGCAAGAGGAAAATGCGTAAATAAGTGGATAAAAATGCAAATGAATGGCGGCGTAAATTAAAGAATCGGGCCGAGCTCATCGATGCAAATGTTGGTTTCAGACAAATCAGCTTATGCGAGGTCGCGACATCAGAAATTGAAGGAATTCGGCACGCAGTCGCGATACGGATAACAAGATATTGAGGACACGACTTGAGACTGCTCTTGAGAAAGCTGCAAGGAAATGAGCTGACGTCGCGACGTGAGATCGATGTCGTGACATCAAGAACCACAGTTCAAAGCTACAGAGCCATAAAGAGATGTCGCGACAAGATACTGATGTCGCGACAGCAAGAGCAATCAAAGGAAAGATATAAGTGGCGACAAGATTGAAACATGCGCACCGCCACGTCATGACAACATATTGATGTCGCCACATCCGGGCCACGTTAAAGACTACAAAAGACTTAAGCTGATGTCGCGACGTGGGATCGAGGTCGCAACATCAAGAGCAACCAGTTGAAAGCCCCAGAGAACTAAGTTGATGTCGCGACGTGAGATCGAAGTCGCGACACAAGACCTCGATGGTCAAGGTCAGCTTCATAAAGTGAGGTCGCGACAAGATATCGATGTCGCGGACATCAGAACGACCGTGATCAAAGACGCAGAGCCAGCAAAGAGATGTCGCGACAACATGAGCGACCGCCGAGTCGCTCCATAAGATTACGTCGCGACAAGAGATTGATGTCGCGACATCCAAGCACACGCTTGAAGACTCCGTATGACTCAGCCGAGGTCGCGACAAGATATCGACGTCACGACATCGTGAGGAACAATTGAAACCCTAAGAAGACGTGAGAAGATGTCGCGACAAGATATTGATGTCAATGCACAACATGAGCGACCAAATTAAGGCTACATGTGAGTGTTGACGCGACGTGAGATTGATGTCGACATCAATGATGTCACGACAAGGAAACTGTCGCGACTAACAAAGGACTTCGGGGCCCGATACACTAAAATCCACAAAGCAGGCCATATCGGGATTAGCCCAATTGAGGAACCTTATAAATACGCAGTTTCATTCAAATTTCATTAAAGCAAATGTACATGCATTTAGGTCTCCTGGATAATCAAGGCTCATTTTTAGTTTTCTTTAGTTTTCTTTCTTTATTTTTATGTTTCCGTCGTTTTGTTTAGAGTAGATTAGTTTTCGTACCATTTATTTTTGTTTCATTTTTTGGAACTGGATGTAATCGTTTAAGCAAGTCAATACGTAATTCAAATCTTTCAAATTAATACCTGAAAGTCAAGTTCGCATAAATTTTCCGAATTCGATTTATCCATTCGAAATGCAAGTATTCTTATGATCGTGAGGAATGATGTAAATGTAATTCGCACTGAGAAACCCATCTTCCATTATACGAATGCTATTGTCGAACTTATCTTTCCTATTGTTATTTCCAAGAAATTGAAAATTTCGCTTATGAATTTACTTTTAGTTACGGGTTTAAAGTTTTGATCCGAATATCGCTTATACCCGGCTCTAAGATTTTGCTTTCATTGTTCTGATTTCAAGGGAGGTCCTCGGGAGGGACACACGCCGTAGACATTCCCCGGGAGCCATGAACATCTCTTTAAAGCGTATACTAACCTCGCTTATTGTGATCTATCGCGGCCAGGAGTTTACTGATAAATCCTCTCTCGCTTGAAATCAAGATCGAGCCGAACGAGTTATCCATTTAAACAAACAAAGAGTTCACCTCACCCGATACGAGGCCAACTCGTGTTAGCCGAGACTCCAATAAGCGAGTAGGGTGATCTATTCTAATTTCGAGGAAGAGTAACCTGGAAGTTGTATATCCTTGCTTGACCGATAACTTGGGAGCTAAGGTTTCATGTCTACAAAATGGGTAAGGAAGTATCGCAAAGAAAAATACTCGTGAGTTGGGAAGTCCCTATAAGTAGCTTATCTAACTCCCTCAGATTCGGTAGGAATCGCCAAAATTGTAGTAATGAAATGTGAAGTAATGGAGAGATCTAAATTAACTACTTACGCCGACAGATTCAGTGCCGAAAATCTCATTTAAAAATTTACAAGTTGACACAAGAATTGATTCTTCACAATAGCATTAATCTTAATGCGTTCTCTAAACGATTACTATTCAATTTCTATTCATTTTCTTAACTATCACTTATTCTTTATTCTTTATATTCAAGTTTATTGTTCATTTCAGTTATCTCCCTATGTCCATTTAATTTTCCAGCACCTTAATGCTGGATCTTACTATCATTTAGTGGTTCAAATAATATGGAAATTGAGTAGTCAGGTAGTTGGATTTAAAATTCTCGAGGATCTCGAGGGATCGATATCTGACTTAAATCCATTTTATTACTTGTCGACTGCGTACTTCATAGACAGCATATCAAAAACCAACTTCGAAAATGACTTACTTAGAGAATTTTGGTTTATATATTATAATGTCAATAAGTTTTGCTGCTGCCAGGATTAATTAATAGTCCTTTGGGCAGTGCGGTTGTAAATTTTCAGGTGTGTGCTTGGTCTCACAATGTTTTATGATGCCGTCGGATCGAAGGGATTTAGTAATCAATATTCGTGACAAAAGGAGTAAATACTAATTTGGACATTTTTAAAAGAAAAAGAACAAAAATAGAGTTTCAAGCAGTGACTCTTGTAGCCACTGACCTTTAACAACAAACCATATTGAAAATGTTTGTCGATTAGGCTAATCCTATTTACATGAAAGCGTGATTTTGATTTCAGAAGACACCATACAAACATGACAGATAAAAGGATTACTACAGCCAACCAAGAATGTGCAGCAAAAGACCTCAAGAAGCATGACACTATGGAGAATTTATGGAATTCATTCATCCACAATAAATATTTAGCAACAATGCATAACAATCAATGCTAATGATTTTCGAGCTCGAACTCAAAGATCGATAACCATGGTCCAACGTAACAAATTACCGGTCATTCCAATCGAAAAATCCCAATGAACACTGGGGGCGATTTCGAGAATAGAAAATTCAATTAAAATTGAATGGTGTGGGAGCCGTGTTATTCACCGCAGCTGTTCATTTTTCTTTACTTAGATATGGTCATAACATGGTTCGACCTACCATATGAATCTGTTAACACATGGAAGGAGCTGATGAGAGCTTATTTCAGCAAATTCTTTACCCCATCACTTCCCTCTGAACAAAGAAGGGAAATTACTAATTCCAAACATGGGGAAAGTGAGAACATGTATGTTGATAGGAAAGATCTTGCTGAATACAACATTAGCTCATTTGAATTTTCAGGAGAAACGCGTGAGCTTCGAAGAGAGCAAAAAGAATGTGATGGACAAATTGTAAGCCATAGAGGCCAAGCTGGATGCATTGATACATTGGTTGAATGAAAGGAAGTCCAACTAAGAGCTAAAAACGTAGCAGAGTTGTGGAAAGATTGAAGATTGCACAGAAAGAAGAATCTCTAAAATCACATTCAGGACAGCTGATATAACATGACTGGAATAAAAAGGGGAGTCTCTCATTCCTTTCTTATCTTTAAATTGCATTTGGAGCTGAAACAATTGTTAGGATTTTATGCTTGAAGTAGTACGATTGCAAGTTTGGGGAATTTATTTTTATCTGCATGGAATGCTTAACAATTGAATATGATAAATAACAGAAATTGTCAATTTTTCGCATTTATAAAAATAAATGAGTCATGGTCGCTTTCTGGAGCGACATCAACAACCGTGAAATTGCTTGTAATTTGGATTGTTTATTGTTTTGAGACATAACACTAGTTCGAGAGGGTCAATTTCAAGGATGTGAGAGAATGAAGAATAATAAGTGGAAAAGGAAGCCAAATTGATGAAATTTAGTCATAACCGAAATAAAGAACATTCTCTGTCATAATTCCAGTAGCTAATGTCTAGACTTTATTGCCCATTAGTTAATGTATTAACTTCAAAAGGCAATGTCAAAACATTAAACCTAGTGTCTAGTTTCATTCAAGGTCCATGAACTACAATTCAGCCCAAATTTTTTTTCAATTTATGCGAGAATAAATAGTAATAACAATAAACGTAAATCCATCTCGATCTAATCAACTGCGGAATATTCCTAGCCAAAGAGCATAATCAGAGGAACATTAAGGCATTCAAGAAAACGCCCAAATTCTCCAGAAAAGCCAACTGATTGAAAATATAAGAAGGACATAAATCGATGAATCTCATTTTTGAATTCTCCCATTAAAATTGAAGGAAATCATAAATGACTTTGTTTTTCCCAAGAGACACACTCTCGCTATAAAAGAGGATGGAAGAACAAGGAATTAAACAAAGCGTAAAGAATGGTATGGAAGGAAGAATGAGAGCAAAGGAAGCGTTTCAGAGAGGTGAAAACATCGGCTTTTATGGAATGAGTGGAGCTCCAAAACAAACCAGCTCCACTCGTTGTCTATAAAACGTGGTTTCATCCAGAGAACTACCTAAGGGAATATGGATTAGTTAGAATCCATCAACCAAGAAGCTCCAAAGAAAGGTAGCGTACTAATTCTGTCAACCACTCGTTAACTACGAATCACTCCATCAAAGAGTCAAGGTCCTGAGAACCCACTCTTGAAGAGGGAGCTGCAAACTTCTCGGGAGGTTAGATAGGATTTTGTAGAGTTGCAGAAATAGAGTTTTTCTCAACTTAGTGAAAAATGCTCAGAATTGAAACAATTTGTACAATATCGTAGTCCTTTTTGATATTTGAATAAATTCCCCGTTGAATTACAACTGTCAGATCATGAATTGTGGTTTCAGGTTTGTGCTAGTTTATCTTCTCTGCTTAGAATCGACTTAATAATTCCCGCTCAAGTGTCTCTGAAGAATAGAATCATGAATAAAGAACCGGAATTAGAGTATATACCGTTCGTTTAGATTCGCAGTAGTTACAAAAATTGAGAAATTGGTCAGGCCGGCGGAACAAATGCTCGAGTAAATAATGTCTATAGACAAGGAATAAATTCAAGTCTCAAGAAATACGCCACACTCCACAACAACACCTATGAAACTTTTGGCTAGAATTGGGGAACAATTTCCGAAATTCAGATTTGAGTCACACCCTGTGAACTTGCCTGATTATCGATCGAGATAATCTTAGTGAAACAACCAATGTGAAATGATCGAGGCCATCATCGATAGTTCAGCCATTTTAGCTATCCCTTTACTCATATGTCGATGCATATACCATAGTTCCTGAATCGAACCAACAAGCTTATTTCTCAAAATAACTAATGGAAACCCCAACCCATTCTAAGAAATCAATCCTCCAAGAAAGAACCCATGATTACCAGAACCAAAGAGAAGAGCCTCTAGCTTTGGGAGTATATATTTCAAGGAACTCAAAAATAGGAATGAAAGAAAGACAAAGAGCGTAAAAATGCAATAGAAAAGAATCGCTATAGGGATAAGTTTTATCTGCGGGCCTAACTCTCGAACAATTAAGTTCTGGGGGTGTTTCCAACACCTAGTACCCTAATGCCATCTGTACTGGGAGCTACTAACCCAAAGTTCGCTAAGAGCTGCTAAAGCCTAAAAGTTAAAACATTGCACTATCCTTAAATGGTGACAAACAAAGAAAAACAAAATTTCCTGAAATTAAGGCTTTAAAACACTGGGCATACAAGCTCAATTGAAGAGATCAAAGAGATGTCCCAAACATGAAGCTTTGGGGAGTTTATTAGAGAAAATATAAGGAAGAAAGGGCAGAAGAAGAAAGAAAAGGGTCTGGGTAATTTACAACCTAAATTCTTCATTTATCTACCCAATTACCCAAGCCCAATATTACAAGCTTGAAAGACCTCGTGGATTCTGAAGGTTGAAGTTACCTACATTAGTGGAGATCAATAAGAAAAACAAGCGTATGGGACTTTAATAAACATTTTAAGAAAACTTCCAGAAGATTTACTAAATTCAAGTCAAAGTTGAGAAGGACTGCTGACCTGCACACACACACAGAACAAGACTTGATAAATAAACTGTTTAAATACATTAGTTTATCAAGAATTTTTGTGATAGAAGTATACCATGCTTTGTTTTCAGCTGTAAATCAAATTTGAAATAACAAATATATTTTGTTAATCGTATCGAAATGGGGAATAATAAAACCCGCAAAACAAATGTAAAATGTCCTTTTGCTTGAGGACAACAATTCTTTTTTCTTTGCTCGAGGACAAGCAAAATTTTAAGTTCGGGGGGGAGTTTGATGAGCTTAAAAGTCATCTCTTTAGTCCATTTTCCTCACATTTTAAAATCAATAATTAATATATAGAATTATGAAGAAACTCACCAATTTGTCACAGCGGTGAGCAGCAAGAAAGAAGAAAAAGCAAGAGAACAATGCAGTAAATAAGTGGATAAAAATGCAAATAATGGCAAGCGTAAATTAAAGAATCAGCGAAGCCATCGATGCAAGGGGTTTGCACAAATTGGGCCAGGTCGCGACATCGAAATTGAAGGAATTCGATGCAGTCGCTGACACGGATAACAAGATATCGCGGACACGACTCAGACCGCTTCGAAAGCCGGCAGCGAACGAAATGACGCCGCGACGTGAGATCGATGTCGGACATCAAGAACCACGCCAAAGCTACGTGAGCTTACAAAGAGATGTCGCGACAAGATATCGGCGTCATGGCAAAGAAGAGCAATCAAAGGAAAGATACAAAGTGGCGACAAGATTGGAAACATGCAGAATCGCTAATGTCGACAACATATCGATGTCGCTACATCCGCGACGCGCGTTAAAGACTCCGCAAAGACTCTGTCGATGTCGCGACGTGGGATCGAGGTCGCAACATCAGGAGCAACCAGTTGAAAGCCCCAGAGAACTAAGTTGATGTCGCGACGTGAGATCGAAGTCGCGACACAAGACCTGATCGGTTGAAGGTTGAAGCTTCATAAAGTGAGGTCGCGACAAGATATCGATGTCGCGACATCGAACGACTGGGATCAAAGACGCAGAGCCATAAAGAGATGTCATGGCCAACACGAGCGGCTCAAATAGTTTCATAGCTCCATAAGACGGCGTCGCGACAAGAGATTGATGTCGACAACCGAAGACATCGCTTGAAGACCGCGATGACTTCGGAAATGGAGGTCGCGATTAAGATATCGCACGCCGCAGATCGTGAGAGAACAATCAAACCTCGCTAAGACGTGAGAAGACGTCGACAAGATATCAATGTCGCTGGCCAAACATGAGCGGACCAAATTAAGGCTACATGTAGTGTTGATGTCGCGACGCGGAGATCGATGTCGCGACATCAACGATGTCACTATTAAGGAAACTAAAGTCGCGATCAATGTTGATCGGGCCCGATACTCTAAAATCCACGTGAAGCAGTTACATCGGATTATTCAATTGAGGAACCCTATAAATACGCAGCCTATCCAAATTTATTAAAGCAAATGGGCGGCCACGCACGAGAGGTTCATGAATCAAGGCTCATTTTTAGTTTTCTTAGTTTTCTTCTTTATTTTTATGTTCGCTGCTTGCTTGTAGTAGATTAGTTTTCGTGACCATTTATTTTTGTTTCATTTTCTGAATCGATGTAATCGTTTTCATAAGAAGTCGAATACGTAATTCAATTCTTTCAAATTACCGCCTGAAAGTCAAGTTAAGACAAATTCTTCGGAATTTATTATCCAGCCAATGCGCTATTCTTATGATCGAGGAATGTCAGGCATGTAATTCGCACTGAGGAACCCAAATGTATTATATGAATGCTATTGTCGAACTTATCTTTCCATTTATTTCCAAAGAAATTGCAAATTCCGGGCTTTATGAATTTACTTTCACTACGGGTTTAAAGTTTTTGATCCGAATACGCCTTATACCCGCTTCAAGATCTGCTTTCATTGTTCCGATTTCAAGGAGGTCCTCTGAGTGACACAGAGATGACATTCCTGGGAGCTATGAACATCTCTTTAAAGGTATATTAACCTGCTATTAGGGATCTATCATAAGCTGCGGAGGTTTACTTGGATAAATCCTCTCGCTTGAAATCAAGATCGAGTCGAACGAAGTTATCCATTTAAACAACAAAGAGTTCAATTCCTCAATCTCTGATAAGCCAGCTAACTCGCAGCCACCGAGATCTAATCAAGGAGTAGGGTGATCTATTCTAATTTCTCGAGGGAAGAGTAACCGAAGTCAGATATCCCGCTTGACCGATAACTGGAGCTAAGGTTTACAAACCATAAAATGGGTATGAAGTATTGCAAAAGAAAAATACTCAGAGTTAGGAAGTCCCCGTTAAAAAGTAGTTATCTAATTCCCTGTATTCGAGAGAATCGCCAAAATTAGGTAATGAAATGCGGCACAGAGATCTACCGAACTTACTTACGCCTCGACAGATTCCGAAAAGTCGTAAAATTCACGTAAAATTTACAAGTCGGGACACAGAATTGATTCTTCACAATAGCATTAATCTTAATGCGTTCTCTAAACGATTACTATTCAATTTCTATTCATTTTCTTAACTATCACTTATTCTTTATTCTTTATTTTCAAGTTTATTGTTCATTTCAGTTATCTCCCTATGTCCATTTAATTTTCCACACCTTAATGCTGGATCTTACTATACTTATAAGGGTTCAAATAGTATGGAAATCGAGTGAGAGTCGTGGTAGTTGATTTAAAATTTTCGAGATCTCTCGAGGGATCGGGAGCATCTGGACTTAAATCCATTTTATTACTTGTCGACCGTGCACTTCGCAGAATAAAGATATCAAACCAACTTCGAAATGACTTACTCTAGAGAATTGCTTCTTATATATTATAATGTCAACAAGTTTTACGGCAAGGTCAGTCTGTGGGATTAACAATAGTCCTCGGGTAGCAAAGTTAAAAATTTTGTGTGTGTGCTTTGGTCATTAACACTATTCAACCTATTTTGAGAAGATAGTGTGGCCATAAACACTCGCACCTATAACTTTTAACACAAGAGGACAACCTCGTGATATGCCCCAACACCTGCTACCTTCCTTCCCTCTTAAAGAAAAGAGGTTTAGCTACATCTCGAGTCACATCCCCAAGAGGGTGTCTGGGCAAACCAAGAAAATGCGGAAAGAGGAGAGAGAAGAGAGAAAAACAAAACCCTAACTAAAGCTACGAAAGATAAAACTTACCAAAATTACTTCCCCAATTTGTCAGCTAGTGGTTACAAATTGGGGAGGGGGGCTGATGTGCCAATCTTAATGTATGAAAATACCATAAAGCCTAACACTCAAGCACCGTAATAAGAGAGCACACCAAAATTGAAGCTCTACATTAATTACAAAAACATGACAAAGTTGAATTTCGCTAAGGCTCAAAATTTCGCTATGTTCAAATTTCGCTTAGCCGAAAATTTCGCTAGTTAATGGTACTACAACTAGCTTAAATCACTAAGAGATACGAAATGCAAATTTCAATAGTAAAGCAGATTTCGCTTGGCTACGAAAATTTCGCTAGCTTAGCTTAAATTTATGTGAGAAGCGAATGCAAAATTCCCCGCTAGGAACAAAGGCTCAGCGAAATTTCCCGTGTCTACGAGGGTCAGCCACCTCCTCGCTAAGATCGCGAAATTTTACAGTTGCGAATTTTCGTAATCCCAAATGGCCTAATCTTAGCGAAATTCCCGGGATTTGCTTATTCATCATCGCATTGCTTCCTCGTCCCCACTGAGATCGATTTCCATCACTTTGCCTCATTCTTCTTTTCGATTGGTCTCGTTTCGATGAGTCGACAATTGAGTTCAATCTTCATGGGATTCATCATATGTCTCATATCAAACTCCCAAAGACGCAAAAACCCGCAAAACAACCAAAAATAACCTCTAAACTAAGATAAGTGATACTAAGAAGAGTTGAACACTTCAATCAAGTATAAACGACATGATTAGTGAAGAAAAAGCACCTCAAAACCCATCTTAATATGTGGTTCAAAATAGCACTGAAAGTACTAATCAATGGCTCAATATTTTCTTTCTTTCGCTCTAATACAGCCCCATTATAAAATCACCGGCATCACACATTATTTAACTCTGATCCCATTTCATGTGGCAAACTATGATAGGGTGCTTCGAACTAACTGGATCTTGATTTCTTCATACGCCATAGAGTCATCAAAATTAAACTTGCGGTCTTTCTCCAAGAATCTTCATAATGGTCTTGTATATTTTCGAGAAGTCTTGATGAATCTCCTATGTAATCAAGCATGTCCCAAGAAACTCCTTATCCCTTCATCGTTGTGGGCTGCAAGACTCTTGATAATCGAAACCTTTGATCGGGTCTACTTCTAGTCCCGTAGCATAAATTTTGGCGACTCAAGAACAATACTCTGCTACCATGAAATGACACTTTTTCCCGCTTAATGCTAGTCATTATTCTCGCATTCAAGCACTGCTTTCAAGGTTGTTTAGACAATGCTCAAACCTGGATCCATATACTTGAAGTCATCCATAAAAATCTCCATGACCTCCTCAACCAAATCTAAGAACATGACATCATACACCGAAAAGTAAATAGGAGCATCAAGACAACCCAAATGGCATCCTTCTGAAGGCAAAGGTGCCACAAGGGCATGTGAATGTGGGTTTCTCCTTGTCCTCAAGTGTAATGGCAATCTGATTATAACCGAAGTATCCATCTAGGAAACAAAAATGAGGGTGTCCTGCTAAACTGTCCAACATCTGATCAATGAAAGGCAACGGGAAATGATCCTTCCTGTCGATGTTCGCTCCCAGAATCGATACATACTCTATCCCGTCACCGTCTGCTGAATTAACTCATTTTTTTTCATTTCGCATCACAAGGAACCCACCTTCGAACCACATGGACCCAAGCAACCCAAGGACCGGCCCTCGAGATTGCATATATAAAACCAAAGATTCAACCATTTCAGCACTTCCTTTCGACTACTTTTCTACGACCGGTTCAAATTCTTCTTTGATGTTCAACATATGGTTTTGCATTTTCCCGCGCTAAGATTGCGGCATGCATATCGATTTCCGACCGATACCTTTAATTCATCTATGTACTTGCCAATCGACTCGGGAGCAATTCTTCAAAATTTTAGAAGCAAATTTTCTGCTCTTCAAAGATCACCGAGTCTAGCAGAGATAATCACCGGCTTACTTCGTAAAGCTCCAAGTAAGATACTTTAGATGACTGGGTACTTTAAAACTAAATTTCTTCGCACCGGTCTCTCGATGAATTATTTCTCTTCATTATTGTCTCCATTGTCCATGCTATTTTGTTTAAGACTCAACACCTTTGGTAGAGTGCAAACCGACAAAGTAAATCGTAATTAACACCTTCAAGATACCGGAAATTCATCTCATTTCATTATTGAAGTCGAAAGCATTACAATCATAATAACAATCTGGACTATTGAGATGTGACATCATCTACTAACTTGTAATCTTCCTATATGTGTCTAAATTCTTCAAACTTTTGGAGCAGATCAAGTCACCGCTTCTCCAACCCCGAGAGTGAGAACTCCTTATGCATATCTATTAAAGCAGATCTCAGCTGCTATGAATGGCCTTCCTCAGCGCAGAGGGACTTGTGAATCTCTTCAATGTCCGTGATTTATAAAGCCGACAGAAAACAAATTTCCCCACCTTAACAAGCACATCTTCAATGACTCCTTCGTTTCGCTAATGCTCTATCCGCCATTCGACAAGAATGCGAATGGAGTAAGCTCCCAAAACGACTTCCTCAGAATGCATAATGGCATTAAGTTACTATCAGGACGGAGTCACAAAGAGCTCAATTTCAAATCCTTCAATGGTGCAAGGAATGGTGAAACTTCCTCGTCTTTCATCTTCTCCTCGTAAATTCTTCATCACGCACCGTGAAGTAGCACGATTCACTACTCCTTCCTCTCGCAAATCTTCTCTTCTCGCTTAAAATTTATTTCAAGAATTCGCATAAAGTTGCATTTGAGTTACCACTTCGTGGGAATGGCATGCTTATCTCCAACTGAAAGTTTTCAAAACACTGCGAACTCGGCTTCCTCTATCCTCGAACACTTTCAGCCTCATGGAAATGGAACCGTGTGCATAGAGTTCTCGAGCTTTTTTCTTGCTTATTTCTTCTTCTTACACATGCTCCTTCTTCCTTTCTTTTTCCGGTGATTCATCATTTTCCATGATCCCTTCTCCCTTGTTGCTTTCATCTTTCTCCTCTGACTTTTCCTTCTAATTCTTTCCCACTTTCTAACCCGTATAGCCACAATTTTCTGATTTTTCTTCGTGTCACCTGGAAAAGCATCTTTAATTGACTCGTGGTTACAGCCAACATTCTCATTTCATAGCTTCTGTGTTCTTGAGATAGCATCGTATTGTCCTAAAATTCCGAGAATTGGTTTCAAGCTTTCACCTCAAGAAACCTTGTTCATGGAAGTTTAATAGCTTTTTATTTTCCCCCATGAACTCGGCAAAGATCCGGGTCTTCAAAGGTCTCGAGCCTTTCGACTGATGACTATTTCGCTCACCTCGCTGGCCGCGCCGCAACTCAAGGAGCATACCCTTTGCCGAAATTTTCGCCCCATGTCTTAGGATGAGCAGCTGCAGGCTCCCCCCACCATAAATGTAAAATTCTCATGGTTCCTTAATGTCGGGTATAGCGGGTCAAGTAAGTCTGGGTTAGCTCAAAATGATATGCTCAGGCTCGCTCAAATAGTTACCTCCCTCCATCAGACAGAACCCTCTTCGGGCCGCACCCTCAACATTATTTATTCTTCCTTCTCTTTCCACTCCATTCCTATTCCCATTTATGTGAGTGCATTCTTTTATCAAACCGATGCATCAATGCATCCAGCTTGGCCTCCGTGGAAGACATGCACATCTTGTTCACTCAATCATTCCATTTCTAAATTTCATCGTCGTCCCGAGGATTCGTATGAGGTCTCATGTCGCACCTAAAGAAGATCCCTCGATCACCGCTTTGGCTTTCTTCTACTCTCCTCGTGAATGTTTGTCGAGGTTATTGTTTAGTATTTTGAGGGGATGAGAGTGGTAGAAGATGTCCATTCTGCGGTTCTCGTGTCTATCCAAAGGCATGGGACATCTCTTCAAGAGCCTCTCGCATTCTCTCCCAAGCAAGGTACGCACTCTCATCTTCCCCGCTTGAAAGAATCGCCCAGCTTGCTTCCATCGCCTCTTCCCATGTGTTAACATATCCATATGGTAGCGAGTCAAACCATGATGCAGCTATATTCTTAAAGAGAATGGAAACAATCGTTTAATAACTTCGGGTCTCACACCATTCAATTTAATCAGACAATGTATTCTAAAACCGTCCCAAGTGTTCGTTGATCTTCGCAGTGGGTGACTCGTGAATCGGGTTCCTACAACCATGGTGACGTGGCTGGCTTGAGCTCAAAATCGTTAGCATCTATCGGTCATGCCTCACCGCCGAGTATCTATCTTCGATAACTGGGGCCCGTAAGTCCTCCATGTTGTCTCTCGCTTCTCGAGGTACTTATGTCACACTCGGCCGGGATCGCCTGGCCAATCTTTCAGCCTACCATCTCTCGTATTTCGCACTCTTAACCTTTCTACTCTCTAAGTGTTCTTCGATCTCAATGTCTAGTGGCAACAATTCAGCTCCCTGCTTCCTGTGCATGAATTAACTCCTGAAATTATAATATACTGAGATAAAATGGAGTCAGTGATACCAAAAATTGTATTTAACATGAAAAGCTATGCAAAAATTTTAGTAGCTTGCTAAACTACTGCTGTTGAATCATATTTTTGTAAATTTTCTATTTTATAAATTACAACAAACTAAGATTTCGCTGTCCGAATATTGATTTACCAAATTCTTCTCGATCCCCGACAACTACAAGAAAAACTTGTTCACCCTTTCCGATGCACCAAAAATAACAATACAAATTTATAGCGTTATTTCTCACCCAAGGACTATTATCTAATCCCCAACAATAATACCATTAAACTCCTTGTTGTGTTCCTATCTATCAGACCGACAAGCGCCTCCTTATGAGTAAATCATTTTCTTCGGTTTTGATCCAGATTTGAAGTGTACAGCTCCATCAAGTAGTAAATTGACTTAAGTCCGTACATCGCACTCCATTAGAGATCTCAAGAATTCTCAATCAACTACCCGACTAATTCGAACTCTATACTATTTTGGACTTTGATAGTAATTGAAATGTTCTAAGAAACCTTCAAATAAGAAAACTAAGAAAAGTGATTTAATAACAAATGAATTAAAAACTCGAAATCTAAAATAACAAATTCGGGATCGACTGGCTATCTTTAAAGGGAGCATTGAAAATACCGCTATTGTGAAACATCAATTCCCGCAGACTACCTCAGAATCTCTCGCTTCATGAACCACATATTTAAAACCCGTCTAAGGAATAAGGTAAAGGTACTGATCTCTCCTTACAAAGACAGCTTCATCATCTAATCTTCCCCGATTCTTTCAAGACAAGAGGATTGTGTAACTACTTTTTAACTGGTTTCTTATTCTCGATATTTTTCTTTTCAATACTTCATACCCCGAATACGGACCGTAAACCTTAGCCCTACATATAGCAATGGGTTTACATTTAATGGGTTTCTCTCCTCAAAATCGAACAGCTTCATCATTTCGACATCCTCTAACACGGATCAACTTATTGTCGAATCGAGGTGAACTCTCGCTTATTTAAATTGATAAGTCATTCAACTCAATCTCGATTTCAAGTGAGAAGACGATTTTTCACTGTAAGATTCATATGTCATTAGGATCTCCATTATCGTGTTCGTGATACCTTTCAGAAATTGTTCACTACTCAGAATGCCTTCTTCAGGTCACTGTAGGGCTTCCTGAAATCGAGTACGAAACAATCCAATCATAGCATGACAATCGATATCGGGACGATATGCACATTCAAACCAAAGAAGTGAGATTTATAAACCGGAAGTTCGCAGCTTCCGATAAATTTCTGGGCTGTGAAAGATAAATTTAACAACAGAGTATATTCACGGAAGCCGGGTTTCTAAATTACTTTATTACACCATACAATGGTCAGAATCATATAACTTCACTCGTAGATCTGACATCGGAACCGATTTCCAAAATTTGTCCGAATTGTACCATCCAAGCAACACTAAAGAAATACACTCGCATTGCTTCACTTTAACAACTAACGTCCAGATCTGAAATTTGAAAGAAATAACAATCTAATCTAAAATAACAACGAAACAAAGAAAAAGAAAATTTAAAATACATGAGCCCAGCTACCCGCATCTCTCGCTCGAGTCGCCAAGAGCTTCTTTCCCTTTAGTAGCAAATGCTTACTTATGTGGTTCTAAGTCGGGCCCCAACTTGATGCTCTTTTCGATTTTAGATTAACCGCCCATTTGGTTGTTAATGTCAGCGACCTCACCTCTTCTTTGTCGTGGACATCACTTGTCTAAGCATTCAGAGCGTGCTTTTATTCGGGTCGCGACTTCGCCTTTCCTTGGCTCTTCTTATGTCGCGACGCCGAGAAATGGTGTCGCGACATCATTTAATCTCGGCATAAGTCAAAGGAAGCTTTTTTAGTTGAAGTCGCGACTTGCCTTTAACAACCCTTAGCTCTTCTTATGTGGCGACCTCAAAATGGTGTCATGACATCATTCTCTCAGCATCCGTCATACAAAAGCTTTTATTTAATTATGACTTATTCATTAAATTAATCACTCATCCATTCTTCCAGAGAAAGTTCATCTTACGATTACATGACATCTAAATAGCGTCGCGACCTTGAATTCCTGCAAAGATTGTCCTACGATACCCTCTAAGGAACAATTCTGATTAAGTGATAATGCGCGAGACCTCTTCGTCATGCGTGACTTGGATGTTAAGTCTTGAAAATCTTATGTGGCGACTTCTGTTATGTGTCACGACCTCCATATCTCATGGCCCTTCCATTTTTGCGACCTAGTAGTGTGGCATCATGTCTTATTCTTCATTAATTTATGGTTGCACGACTTGGAGTTCACCATTGCGACTGCTCATTACGCCTTCAATTGCCCTTATACTGCGGCCAGGTTTTTATGGTTGCGAACCTTGATATGATTCTTCCATTACTTGTCAAGGCGTTGCGACACCAGGTTCTTTTCTTTTCCTCGTACTTTTTCTCTGTTGTGACATAAGTTGTTCTGAGTTAATCATCATCATTCACCTTTCCCGGCCCTTTCACTCCTTTTCTTTGCAATATCCTCTTTCTCTTGAATTTCTGTGCATAGCAGTTTGTGGATATTCCACATTTATGCATATAAATCGATCCTTTTAGATAAAAATCAATCGAAAAATGGGCGAAAATGGATGACTTTTAAGCTTCGTCAATGCCTTCTTAGGGATTTGAAAAGCCGCGACTTGTAATCACCACTTGATTGGCTTTATAAAAGAAAATGAATAGAAACTTATTAGAATTCTCAAGAAATATAAAGAAGTCATTGCTTGGTTAGTAGAAGACTTGAAAGGATCGATCCGCTGGTGCATGCTTAAAATCTCTCTACCGGGATGTCTGGCTGTCGATTGAACATCAGAGAAGACTAAACCCAATGATGAAAGAAGTTGTTAGAAAAGAGGTATTGAAATGGCTGAGATCTTGGGTTTCATCTATACAATCTTAAAGGCAACCCTTAAGGTGGTGATTCATGTGGTTGCCAAAAATAGTGGATTCACAGTTATCATAAATGAGAAGAATGAAGCTGATTAAGCAGCGTGACGAGGATGGAGGTGTCTGCATTGTTCTGCAAGTGATTATAGGAACAAGAAATGATCATTATCCTTTGCCCTTTATTGATCAAATGCTGGACAGATTGGATAGACAACCTTATTTCTTTTTTCCTAATGGATATTCTAGTTATAATCAAATTAACATAGCCCTAGAGGATTAGGAGAAAACTACTTTTACAAGTCCTTATGGCACCTTAGCTTTTGGA